>JAIFKG010000898.1:0-54697 GCA_020351975.1 Phyllosticta ampelicida | reverse complement strand
GTCTGGGAGCTCGTTCAGACGTAAATGCACGGATGACATGTAGAAGGTGAGGAGGAGGGATGGCAAGAGAAAGAAAGGGAGAGGCCTGCCCGGCCGACGATGTGGACGTGGATCATGTGCTTACCTACCTAGGCAGTCGTCATGTGGTATATGTGAGGGTTCAAGACGTGCGTGCAGCCTGAGGCCTCAGCGACTTGCGTTGGCATTGCTGCTGCGGCACGCTCTTGGCAGAACCAGAGACGCAGCGCTTTTTGGAAAGTGAGCCAAGTGATGCGTGAACCGCCCGCGGCGAAAGTGAACATGCCAGTCACCGTTATAGTACATGCGCGCAGCGTGTTCATCATGGTTGGGTGCCAATCATTTCCATCATTCATTCCTTCTTCTCTTTTCTTTCCCCCCCTCCCTCCATCTTTTTTGTTTTTTTTCTTTTTGTTTCTTCACACTTCTTTGGAACGGCATGGATCGTAGGAACAAGGGGGAAAAAAAGCAAAAAAACAAAAAACAAAAAAAAACAAAAAAGGGGGAAAATGTCGACGAAAAACAAACGCGGTGCTGCTTTTGGCTTGCGTTCAACTGGTGATCACGTCTACGGCCGCCACCACCTTACTTAGCGCCATGGCTATGTGACGACTTGAGGGATTGGCGGCCCCCGAGACCGGTGGGCATCTTGATCGTTTTGGCGTGCCAGTGAATTTGTTAGGGGGGGGGTTTGGTTGACATACACGACGTGCGCGCGAGAAGGAGGTGGTCGGCCAAGTCAAAACAATTGCTCGTCACGCTCCCACGGCAGGGCCATACACGAATCAATGGAAGCTTGCGTGGCCATGTTTTTGGTACGGAACGTTCAGCCCGGTCCGCAGGAAGATGCGTCCAGATGCCACTCGCGCTTTCGAGGCCGCTGCTTCTTCTGCCCGCGAAAGGCCTCTCTGTCTTTGTCCGCCGATGTGTCTCGCGGGCGACGCTGACGGCTTGGTCGTCGTCTTGGGTAGCTACGACACGGTTCGGCAAGTCATGGGGGAATTTATGCGGCGCGAAGACGAAAGTGCTTAAAGAGACGTTTGTGGGCTGCTGGGTGCGTTGGCTGGCGTGACGTCGGGCATTGGGATGGAGCTCTTCTGGCTCGCAAAGGGTCGGGACGTCTGAATAATTCGTGGGCGCAGGGAGGGAGCGAGCGAGCGCGAGGAGGCAAGGCAGAAGGAGGAGGCGGTAAAGGAAGGGTACCCGTGGGAATACGTTGGGCTTGCATGCTCCGACTGGCTTTGCTGCGCTGTGGTGTGCTGGGCTTGGCTGTGTTGCGTGTTGGCAGAGCGGCATAGAGCCCTGCGTGCTGCGGTCTGCACGGGGCGGAAGGGAAAGGGACATGGACGGTTGTAGGGCGTGCGTGAGGCAGACACGAAGACGAGCAGGGCGTAGGTGTGACGGCACGGGTTAAAGTTGTGCAGTTGTGGAGAGTGTTGGACCAAGTGATTGCCTTGCTGCGCACAGCATTGTGTGATCTGGAATTCTAGCGCTCCTCTCGGTCATCTATTCTAGCAACATGTCCTTTGGCAAAAGTCGAAGCTGGAGGTCTCGCAGAAGAGGCTCTCCTATACTCCGCGAGCAAGCATTCGATGTCGAAGCTAGAGCCAAGCCCTAGCGGGCCAGGTGCAAAAGGAGGGCAACGCAGGGCAATTCCGCGGCGGGCACGTTGCATTCCAATGTCCATGTCAAAACAGTAGAGACTGGCGCCCGGCGTCCATCAGGTCAGTCTCACGGCTCAGCGGAGACGACGGAGAGTATGAGAGCAGGCGTGGTGATGGGACGCAACACCACACTTCTCTACCAGAGGGTCTGGCGAGCACTCTAACTTTGACGCGCCCATCATCAGTCGACGCGGGTGAGCGCTCGACACCATGCGGGGTTCAGGGCAGGGGTCGTTATGGAGAGAGCGTGTGGTGTGAGCCTCTAGGCTGTTTGGAAACCCAGTTTGATGTGTTGTCTCGTGGGTGGTTTTTTTTGGAACGAAAAGAGTTGTTCTGACGTCCGAAATCGAAGGGAAGGAGACATCATGAGTCTTAAAATATCAGCACTCAAGCATTTAGCGGCGGCTGCGCGAACGGCAAGACGGACATATTGGTGATGGAGAGACGTGGACGGCCGGCTGGCTTGCAGATCAAGATCTGATACGGATACGGTGCGGGCGACGGGCCGGGTGACGGCTGCGTGTAGATCGCTAGCTGGGGTGAGTAGGACAACTTGAACGGCAGACAGAAGCGCGCTGTCCCAGGTAGAGCTTTTCAAAAAAATCGCTCCGTTCTTCTAACAATACATAGTTTTGGAAAACGCTTAACAGGCTGCGGGCGACCGAAAAAGACAGTCGAAACTGGGGGCCAGAAATTCTTGTTGGTCGAGGTCAAGTCTAGCCGGGGATGCCTCGGGCGCGGGAGAGAAAGGTTGGGCCGCCGCGTGCGCGGTAGGGAGCGACGCTTTCGAGTTTGTTTTCCCCTGGGTAGATCATTGAGAGCTGCCAGACTTGAAAGCAGGGGTAGCCAAACAGCAGAGCAGGGTGAGGTTTTTCACCCTTGAAGTGAGGGGCGCGACCTGCGAGAGTTCGTGTGTGCCTGACAGCCTGGGTACCTTACATGCCGTACCTGTTGAAGGCGGACAAACACGCGCTGTTTGACGTATCCTGCGTGGCACTGGGGTACAACTTGTTTCGTCTTTTTCTGGACATTGCTTTGCTCCTCTCAGTCACATTCAACCAGTCTGGCAGTACGCGACCTGAGGTCAACTCGCTGTTAGTTGACCCACCAAAGAAGACACCAACCTTGGTGACTCTGTTGAGGTGTTTTCGAACGCGTCTTCATGATTTGAATTCAAGCATTCATAGAGTTGTGCAGTTCCAGGTTCTCATGTGGAGATGCCTGACATTCCGCGGGGCCTGAGCCGAGCGTGAGGGTTTCGATTCCTTCCGTTGACAAGCAGAATCTCCCTTGCCTAATGGCTCGAGACGTGGTCTAGCTAATTTGCGTGCCGGAGTCAACAACATGCACCCTGGATCAAGCCCTGTAGACCACAAAATAAGGCGAAGAAACCTAGGAGCGAGTGAAAGAATCGCTCTACTGGTGCGCTGCAGAGGGCCTGAATCTCTACGATCGCTGACGCCCTAGAAGACGTGGGTGGAGCAAGGACGGCACGCTGGCTGAAGACTTGGCCTCTGGGGTGCTCGGGCTGCAAAAAGGTTGGGACGGTTGACTTTGTGCAACAGCGGAATTCTGTTCTGCGATAATCTGTACTGCTGGTCAGTGGAAGAGTAAAGCAATCGGAGTTCTTTCCAACTCGTGTCATGCCATGCTCTTGCCAAGTAGCTTCCCCCGCTCTTCCAAGGCGGCATCTGAATCCTGACTTTGAACCTCGTGCGGGCACCGCATCTATTATGGAAAGGGCACGCAAACATCGCCCAGGGCTCGTCAGACGCTAGTCGACGGTCAGGCAGGGACAATTTCTCTGAGGGCAGCTAATCAGGACCGCGAGTCGCACCTTTTTTCCAGCATCGGTGTGCAAGTGACTGCGCTGGCAGCGCGCCAATTTTGGAGAATTTTGAGTTTCCTCGCAGCATCAGGGTCCAGTCAAGGACGGATTCTCTCGTGGCCAGCGCCGACGACGGGAACAGCTGTCTAACGCGGCACGTTTCATGCTAGCAACGCGGGCGCGATTGGGTTCGGCGCGGACGCACGCACGAGGTACCCTAAGCTTATCCCAAAGGAGAGAAAAGCGCAGCGCAGAGCTCTCTGTTCAGTCTGCGAAGACGGGATAGCTCGTTTGGTGTGGATCTGGAGAGCAAACGTGCCTCCGCGACCACGACCCCACGACTTGCTGCTCCCTGAGAGTTAGCGAAGTTTGGTCCATTTGCTGGGCAACCCTCGTTCAGCTCCCGACTTCCGCGGGCCAATCACCAGCTATCGTAGTACCAGGAATAGTTGGTCCACAGCCTTGACGCATCAGGGACCCCCGAAATAGGCCCTATCTGCTCTTTCAAACAAGCGTCTGTCACATCACTCGTGCTCGCCTTGCCAAATACGCGTGCGATGTCGCATCAACTGACCCCTTTCCTTCTGAGCAGTTGAGCTTGTCGGCACTCCGTTTCGCGCCTGTCGCCTGTCGCCTTCTCAAAGCGGCCATTGCGCACCTGTCAAACGCAAACGTGCTCTACAGATTCCATTCTGACAGCTGACACTGCCGTCGGCTTTTGACGATGCTTGCGAGCTGGTTGGAGCCGTCTGATGGGCGAGGGGAGCCGAAACTCTGTGCTGCAGACGGATGCGGTGAGGGTCAGCAACGCGCGGCACCACGATGTTGTCATGCGGAGAAATGTGTGGAGTTTTGCGTTTTCGCAAGGAGTTGCTCCCATGAGCGGTTTGGGGATCGCATCGGCGATGGAGTGAGTTGCTGAGTATGTTGCTTGAGAGTTGAAAGTTGTTAGGGGGCCTTGCCAACCGGCGAACGACGTCAGGGTCCTGCTGAGATGACTAAGGAAGCACGTGATTTACTGGCTTCAAAGACTTGTTTGGCAGTGGTGGCGCTGGAGGCAACTCATTTGTGTAGAGAAATAGCTATAAGCATTTTCGTACAATGGCAAATATAAGTTCTATGGAAGCGCCGCATGTATATTTTTTCCGTGAACCAATGGGGCCAGTTTCAAGAACACCAAGCTCCTTCATCGATTCAACTTGCTAACGAACTAACTCAACTGGCCGACGAGGAGGCATGACAAGGAGTTGAGCAAGCATATCAGAGTGTACATACGACAAGACCCCCCGAGCACCACCAGAACAGTTCCGTAGAGACAAGAATAAAGCATGGCGCAGGCTAAAGCAGCAGAGCAGGTTTTTACACCAGGTCACATTTTAGGCGATTCATGGTTTTCCCGTTGTAAATCCCGATAGATAGTCGCCTACATGGACCTGCACATAGGCACCACACCAGGCTAAATAAACGAATTAATCAGACAGAGTGAGACGAATCGTATAGCAAGTATAATCGACATTGGAATACCACAAACAAAGACCGGTATCAAGTTTTGGATCAACTTTCACTCCGTTTTGCCTTTTCATGGTGTTAAACTATACCAAGATACTCCAGGGCCCCCCCTTTGACGGGCCCTACTTATGGCGAATAAACGCCAATTTTTCAGTGTTACACTTGGTTGCAGCGCCTTCTCTTCACCTACCGTGACTGGCCTCTAGATGACCAGCATTTCTCGGACGTCAAGATCGGCTTATGTAACCACAACAAGTGGTTCGCCCCGGATCCGAGCAACGTGTGCAGAAATTGATGAGCAGTCCAATTTCATTGTTTTTGACGGAAAATCTGACAACAGGCAGGTAAAGCTCGCCACTTCGAACAACATCCCTTTCCTTGCCGCAGGAGGCCGGCATTGGTATGGCACCCAGTTTGAGCAATTACAGAATGTTCTTGGAATCGATACGAGCGGCTTCAATATAATTCAGGTTGACAAGAGCTCAAGCACAATGACAGTTGGCGGCGCTGTTCACTTCGTAGATATCGTCGATCCGTTGTATGCCGCTGGAAAAGAGATTCGTAAGTGCCCGTCCCCCACTCCCTTCCAAGGGACGGTGAACCCTGTCTTGCTGACGATGTCATTCGGAAACAGGCTCAGCCACTTGTGTTGGTATGGTCGGCGCGACTCTGGCGGTATTGGCCGCTACCAAGGACTCCATGGACTGATCCTTGATGCATTTTCCAAAGGAGACATCCTTACTGTCTCTAGAACATCCAATCAAGATCTTTTCTGGGCCATGAGTGGAGCAGGAACTAAGGTCGGAGCCATTATTTCGGCCACGTACAGAGTCTATGGTTTGATGAGCAGCGGCCACGTGATGAACGCAGACATGATACTCCCCTGGAGCGCGAACGCCTCGTTCTTCGAGATCATCCAAGGCAAGCAGGGCAAGATCTCAAAGGAGTTGTACTTAATTGTAAATATGACTAAAAACTCTTGGTCGAAGATGGCAGGCACATCCAAGCATCAGAGGATAAAGTTGACCAGTCGCAGTCCGAGATAATCGCAAATTCGGTCTACGTCGGATCAGAAGATGACGGACGAGTAGCAATCAAGCCGTTCCTAGATCTGGAGCCAACTGCCCAGCAGATCTCAATGCTTCCATGAAGCCAGCTCAATTCGAAGGTTGCGTTTGGGGCGACAGTCTAAGAATGCGAGAAGGGAAGTCACCATAGCATGTTAGGAGTCAATGTGCGTAACACATCCGCATCGACCTATGTTATGTGTTTGAAGCTGTTCCAGACGACGCCACTGCCCACACTTGGCGTGACACACAAGCATATGTGTAAGTGCTTCCCAAAATATGAATAGAAGAAAGGGACCGACCTGAGTAGAATGCTCCAAATGACCTGGTAGCAGACGAGTGTAGCCAATTCCGCAAATGCTGTGGCCGAAAGCTTGCGTTCCGAACTAGTGAAGACATCTGGCTATCCCTATCACTCCGTCTACGTCAGTTGTGCACACGAGATGAGCGGCTCGCAACCAAGTTTGAAGCCTAGAAACTGCCTCGATTGGTTGCAATCAAGAAGGAGAGGGATTCGAAGAATGCCTTTGTGTACGGCGCTGCTATTCCATAGAAGTATATTTGAGAATCTAGGTCATCAAATGATAATGGCGGGCTGTGATTGATTTAACCAGACGAATTAGTTTAAAATAGAGCTTTGAACCTTCGAATTTTGACAGCGCCAGCTCTTGTGATGACTTTGATGAAAGTGAACAAGTGGTGGGGACTGCCATCATTTTGTGTCGCCTAGCCTCGCACACCGCATCGCCAATCATAAAAGGGATTTATGAGTAGCAGCAAACAGAGAAAAGACCGGCACAATGAGGTATTTTGGAAGGAGGGTGAATGAAATGCGGTCATGAAACATGCAAGCTCTAGCAAACAGACAGACATTTCGAGTTTTAAAAAACTTCGACACTTGAAACAAAAGCAACCAACTCTAAAATGCGTTGATGAGAGTAATTAATTTACAGGAAACAGGAGGGTGATGGTATCAGATGACAGGGTGACCCGGGGCGCTTCAATCAAAGTACTCCGTGGAGATGCTAATGATAGAACGATGAAGAGAAACTGCTCAGACTAGTGCAATGCCAGTGATATCGCCAAGCTCCGCGAACAAAGTCTCCTTAAAGGGCGTCTTGCCAACTCCAATCTTGTACACAGCTCCAGCGAGGTCAGTGACGTAGCACAACTCATTCTGGAAGTCAAGCGCCAGGCCGATGGCCTCGTGAAGACGAACAGCCAGAACCTCACCGACAGAGGAGCGACCGGTCTCTCCAGGAGCCTTTCCAACGTAGGCTCTGTTCAAGGAGTTGCCAGTAGGAGGGTCGCCGCGGTCGGTCCAGTACAGGGTTTGCGACTTAACATCAAGCTCCAGGTCGATAGGCTCAGGTAGATTGTCGAAGAGGAGCTCGTGGTCCTTTCGTACGTTGGGATACTCTTGCTTTGGGCCGTCTACTCTAGCCCTGAAGATGCGTCCAACACGGCCTTTGCTGGGTCCCTTTTGTGTCCAGTAGAAGTAGCCGTTCTCCTCGTCGACAGCGATGCCGACGCACCACCGCGAGAGGTCTTTCCTATCGTCATCAGTGTTTCCAGTCTGGACCAGAACCTCAATTTCGCTTCCGTCGAGGTTGGAGCGCATCACGCGCAAGCCCTCACGGTCAGACCAGTAGAGCTTCTTACTTTGGCGGGCGATGGTGATTTGCTTGGGAGTAAAGGTTGCGCCGGGATGAACAACAGTGGTTGCGTTCGAGCCGTCGAGGTTGTAGCGCACGATGGAGCCGTCGTTCGTCTTGAAGCCCTCGGTGCCCATCATGGTGACGTACATATGGTTGTTCTCGCGGTCAATGACGATGCCATCGGGGAGTTCTTTGACGTTGTCAACGAGTACCCTGGGGTCAGAACCATCGGTACGGGTGGAGATGATGCGACCGCGACGAGAGGCCCAGTGTGTTAGGTCGGTGTCGAGAATGTAGAGACGCTGCTCGGGGAGCATAGTGGAGGTGGCAGAAGAAGTGGAAGCGTTTGGAAGAGGTTCAGTTGCGAGAGGCAGAGAAGCAGAAGAATTGGGTTGAACGCCATGGCTTCCCTTAAGATCAGAGCAGCGGCAGCACGGATCAAGGGCAAGAGGTTAGGATTAGGCACTATCATAGAATGACGATGGTGATGGCCCTGGAGGCGACATGAAGGCCTGCGCCGGATCAAGCCCGATATCTTATCTTATCAATCTTGTCCCAAAGATTTTCGCGCGCCCTTGGCTCAACACCAAGCCGCATGTCGTCACCCACACTACGCTGCTCCCTAAAAATTTCTCTTTTTGGCGCTAGCATCGGCTCGCGAGTCAGATCAAACTCATTGCCACAGTGACTCCGGCTATAGCACTGTCCACCAGTGATCGCCTGAAAGAACCGAATCGTCTCCGCTCCGCCCAAATCTCCGCTACAGGCCCTGACGCCAGACGATCGAGTTTCTAGAACAGACGAGCATGGAATATTCAAGCGTCATCGCACAGATTTGATCTGAAAAATCTTATCACGGCAATGCGGCTGCCGTCAGGCACACCAACACACCAGGCACAGTCGCTCGGCCTCGCATCTTTCCACCGCCCGAAACGACGGCGTCCACCTATTGTTTGACGACGCGCTGGCGCCCAGTGCGCAGAAAGGGGTATGATATGGTGGAACTGGAGCGAGCGGAGTCGAGCGCAAGCCAGAGAACACGTTTGACGAACGTGAGAACTGTCAACGCAGGGAACGAGCGTAAGGTAAGCTGAGCATGCTGGTCCACAGGGACAAAATGGAAGCGGTTATGAAGTGAAGCAAAGATGTTTGCACATTGGATATCTATAAGAGATGCTAAACAACAGAATCAAGCGCTCTTCTGTTTCTCCGCATAGTCGTCCCACTCCCTCCTGATGTTCAACAAAGCCACCAACTCCTCGTCACGCTGCTTGGCCATGGCCTCAAACGTTCTTCCGTTAACCTCGCCCAGAGTACCTTCAACAAACTTCTTCTTCAACTTGTCATCCACAACGGGATCCTCAGGTGCCCACCAGGTCGTCAACGGACCAAGCAAATGGTTGGCGAGATGCTGGATTCCACCCGGTCCACCGCCGAGATGCAGCAGAGTGCCTGGTCCCATGACACCCCAGCGCAGACCGGGTCCATACGACATAGCTGCATCGATATCGGACATGTTGCAGACGTCCTCGGAAAGGAGATGCAGAACCTCACGGATCAGGGCGGCCTGCAGTCTGTTTGCAATGTGGCCGACGACCTCCTTCTTGACGTGAACGGCCTTCTTACCCAGGCCGTTGTAAAAGTTCATGGTCCTTTGGATTGTCTTCTCGGAAGTCTTGGTCCCGCCAACAACTTCAACCAGAGGAATCATGTGCGGTGGATTGAATGGGTGTCCGACAACACACCTCTCGGGATGCAAAATGACGCCCTCTTGGATGGACGAGCAGGTCAAGCCGGAGGAAGATGTCGCGATGATGGTGTCTGGCCGAACGTGGGAGATAATGTCATTGAAAAGCTTCTGCTTGAAGTCAAGCTTCTCCGGCCCGTTCTCTTGCACAAATTCGGTGTCCTCCAATGCCTCTTCCAGGTTGGTTGTGAAGATGATATCTGAAGCTTTGGCGTCTTGCTTCTTCAGCTGGCCCATCTTTTGAAGAGTGGGAATCGCTTCTGAAACGAGGGACCGCAGGAGGTTCTCAGCTTGAGGGTTGATGTCGAAGGCCGTAACTTGCAGTCCGTTCGCAAGGAAGAGAGCGGCCCAGGAGCAGCCGATGGCGCCACTGCCGATGATGGTAACTTTGTTGATGGCGGACATTTTGAAAAGCATATATTGGTTTGAAGATGTGAGAGAGTCGTTCTTTGCGCGAAGAAGAGAGCTTGGAGTAGACTGTCGACGAAGCGGCCAGCGGGATATTGATTTTAAGCAGACACAAGACCTCGCTCGAAGCTTTTCTTCATCACTGACCTCATCACGCAGCTCAGGGCACTCCGAAGCAAAACCGTTATCTCTTGGCGATCAGTTGATCGACAGAGCCCGAGGCGTTGCTCGCAGGTAGCTCGGTTGGTTCCCCGCTTCGAAGAGCTCGGTCGCCTCTCCGTATGATGAGCACGAGCATCAGATCTGTTTACAACTTGATAATTTTTGAATGGACCTGATTCCTGGATACGCGGCCTTGCAGGCGGCCACGAAGATATAAACCTGCTCTTTGTCCGCTCTCTGTCGACCATCAGCACCAAACTCTACACATCAATTACCATGTCCGACTACACTACCGTCTCCAACGTCTACGGACCCGGCTCCCACACGGATACTAGCTTCGTGCCTGTTCCTAAGGACACTGAGCGCATCTTCAGAATCATCGCCAAGCAGACTCCTGGCTTCACGCAAGATGAGAAGCTCCTCTCTAAGGTCAAGTTTGTTGGCGAAGACTTTCCCGTCATTCCTGGCCCCATCAAGGCGGTTCCCGTCGCTGCTGCTCTCCACGCAATGAGCGGTGTCGTTGCCGACGAAATTCTTGCCATCCGTGGCGCTGCCCGCGAAGACCGTACCATTACCGTCAATACCACACACGCCGGTTTCTGGTTTGCTACCATTGGCATGGCTTATGTTGACGGCGAAGATGTCGTCGCGTTGACCAGGGCCAAGAAGCTCAAGCCTCTGCTCCCCAACTACGAGCAGGGGTGGGTCGACACTCCCCTCAAGTACCGCGGCACTGCCCTCTACCCCACAAAGGACCCTGAGACCTGGTACTCCGTCCACGGCTCTCTCAACGCCATCCCGCTGCTCGAGTCCCTAGGCGTCAACCCGGACGAGCCCATCAACACCCCTGAGGAGGCCTACGAGCATATCAAGAAGTTCACCACCCAAAAGTCTCCCGCCGAGCTCGAGTTCAATAACCTCTACAACGGCTTCTGTGGCAGCATCTGCTTCACCCCCGAGGCATGGAACAACAGCGAGATGGGCAAGGCCCTCGCCAAGCACCCCTTTGTCAACGTCAAGCAACAAACGCACTCCGTCTATACTCCCCGCATCGCTTTCCCTCATTTCAGCCCCAATGACAAGCGCCCTCTGGCCGGTGTCAAGGTCGTTGAGATGACTCGCATCATCGCCGGTCCTCAGGTCGGCGCCATCCTCAGCTCGTACGGTGCCGATGTCATCCGCATCAACGCCCCCCACCTCGTCGATATCAACATCATGCAGCTCACCCTCAACGCTGGCAAGCGCACAATTGCCATTGACCTCCGCAACCCCGAGGACCGCGCCTACGTCCAGAGCCTCGTCCGTGACGCCGATGTCTTCGTCCAAGGTTTCAGGCAGTCGAAGCTGGAGAAGTACGGCCTCGGCCTGAGCGAGCTCCTTCACATGGCCGGCGAGCGCCAAAAGGGCATCATATACGTCTCAGAGAACTGCTACGGCCCCGATGGCATCTACGCTGAGCGTGGTGGCTGGCAGCAGATTGCTGACTCGGCGGCTGGCTCGTCGTACGTCACCGGCCGCGCCCTTGACCTTCCCGACAACGAGTGTGTGCTGCCCTCACTGCCCGTGTCCGACATGACTACGGGCATCCTCGGCGCTCTCGGCGCCATGATTGGTCTCCGTGACCGTGCGCTTCACGGCGGCAGCTACTACTCGCACGCCTCCCTGACTGCCGTCAACACCTTCGCTCTCAAACCCGAGATTGGCCTCTACCCGCGCAACATTGTCGACGAGTGCGCCAAGCGCTTCCAGTGGGCCGAGATGCGCGGCGCTCACCACGTCCTCGACCTGCTCGTCACCGTCTGGGATGGCTGGAAGCGCGTCTTTGGAGACTACCTCCGCGAGGACAGCGGCTGGCTCCAGACCTTCCAGAACTCGGCCTTTGACGGCAAGCGCCTCAGCTTCCTCAAGCCCGTCGTCAGCTTCGACAAGGGCGACGCGGCCAACCCCGAGTGGAGGAGCCCCTCCGTTCCTTACTGCCAGCAGCCTAAGGAGCAGGTTCAGTTCAAGTAGAAGGTGAATTTTTGGGAATCTTGTTGGTGAATTTGCATAGCGGCATAAGATTTCTTTGATACCATCTGAATTTTCTATAATCTAATAGAATGCATTCCTTGTGCTTAATGATTAGAGTTTTTCATATGATGCTTGAACGTTCTGTGCTTTGAGCATCATGGATACGTTTCCGCCACTGGCAACGAAGGAAAGCCGCATACTAGGTAAGGTGGCCTCAAAATCAATCGAGCACGTCGCCTCACATTCATTCAAACGTTCTCATTTCCTACGACTCTGTCACTCCCTCCAATCGACACTGCCACTCTCCTAGACAGCCTCCACTCTAGTCTACGTTGCTGACCCGCTGCTCCAAAGCGAGCTTAGCGACTCGCTGCTCAGAAGAGATGAGGCCATTGAGGTTAGCAGGCAGTCCCTCTGGTCGTTTGGCGGACAACGTATTCACAAATTATATTTTTCTCGTTTCAAGTTCCCCAGTTGAAGCTGGGCTGCATATATCAGTCATGAAAAGTAAGCATGCACGTAATGCACATTGGGAAAAGAATCTTCAGGAATATGCTCGTGTAATGTTCGCGACTCGAAACTCGCTAATCGTCCACGATAATTTCGTTCCAAGCGAGTTGGTGACATTCCAGCCAGCTGACTATTAAGCAAATATTTTCTCCGTGACCAGAAACGAACGATACACAAGAACGATGAAGCAACTGAGGCTATGGTCCTACCCGTAAATTGCGTGCGTGGGCAGGAGCGCCCAACTCGAAATCATCAACACTTCAGCTTTTGCCCAGTGGCAACAGAGCCGCGACGAGTCAACAAGGCGTATCATCACAAAGAAGAATCTTGATTAGTCACCTCTCCAAAGCCACTCTGCGCCTTTTGACCGTAGTCAAAAAGCGTCCTAAAAGCTTCCTGTTGCCCTCGTCAACAATTCTTTGCCGCAAATCTCCAAGATCCAGCATGGTCTGCGTGTAGATCCGGGGGTTTAGATTCGACCCGACGAATGGCCGTTTCAAAGAATCGGTAGTGGACGACAGTGTGCATTTCCTCGGGGATATGCTAGGTTGCGGCGGATGTGCGTCAGCATTGGTAGTCTCGACAGCCATGGGGTCGCGTCCCTCAGACAAAGTGTCTGGGGAACTATGCGTATGTTCGTCGCCATCCTCGTATTTTGCAGGAATTTGGTCGTTTTCCATCGGATCATCGCGGTCTTCTTGTAGTACCTGTTGTACAGCGTCTCTCGAGGGCAAAGGATAGGGTGGATAGCTATGGGGAGCGTTTGGACGACAACCCGAAGCAAACAGTGGGCCCACATCGTCCCGGCCGTATGTCAAATTTGTAGACTTGTTCTTGGGGGGCGTCTCCATGCAATCTCCCCTGAGTGGTGGGACCTTCTTGGCACATGCCGTGCAGATTCTGCTGTAGAGCGAGTTGTTGCGGGCGCTTTCGTGACTTGGAAGCGTCTGAAGACACGATAGGCACATAAAATGAGAGGATTGAAGTCGCCGCGCGCATGCGCCGCATTTGATGTAGATATTTGTGTGGAGACCATGATTTTCAATGGGAAATCTCTTGTTGGAACCCTGGCAAATAAAGTCCTGCGACTTGCCCTTCAAAGCTTTCGAAGGGAACCGTTCTTCCAGAGCCCGCGTGACCTTTAGAAGCCCTGGCTCAGGTATTTGCGCAGCCTTGTCGTGTGAGCCATATTGCTGCGACTTTTCTCCTCGCTTCTCCCCGCCTCTCATCAACCTCTCGCTGAAAATGAATTGAAACGAGCAATAATTGCACACGTTGGAGTCGAGGTACCGGTTCTTGATCTTGATGCATTCTGAGCACTCCTGACATTTGCAAATCTGCCGATCGGCGGCTTCAATGGTCTGAGTTTGAGGTTGGGTCGGCTTGGAGTCGCTTTTCCAATCGTCCTTTACTGAGATCGTTCCCAACGGAATTGCCTTTGTGCCACGTTGCTCTGCCATTTTGTTGTTCCGATTCTGGCAACAGGATCGACAGGAAACGTACTCGTCGAGCCACCATTCACCTTCAAAGTCTCTCGTGTGTTTCACCTTGGTGCATCTGACGCACATTCGGTGATCTAACGGGACAAAGGACTCCCGACGCTTGGCTTGATTTCTCTTGCGACAGATTGTACATGTAGCACCCATTTCATAAGATTCGAGCTTTTTGACCTTTGAATATTCCTCGTCTGGACGAAGCGTATTGCATCCAACGCAACGCCGAAATCCTGGGCGACGATTCCTCTCAAGCCGCGTCTCTCGGTAGACCTGGTGAACTCCGCGACAATGTCGACATAGCCTGAGCAGCTTTTTGCCTTCTTCATTTTGGAAGTCGAGCACTGGCATCAGAAACTCGCATTTGGAGCACAGTAAGAGAATTCTTTGATCGATTGTGTCCAGATCGAAAGTTTCAACATCGCTGCGTATCTTTTCATAATCGTCGCGACAGTAACTGCAAGTCTTAAGAGGCCGTTTTGAGTTCGGTCCGAGCCTGAACGTTGACATCTGCTTGTCCTGGCTGCATATGTGGCATGACTTGTGCGGCTGACCGCAAAAAATGCAAAGTGACTTATTCTTCGAGTCCATTCGGCGTTCTGTGGAAACAGCATCGTTTGAAACGACGATGGGCTGGGGTGATTGCGGCGGAACCGAAGAAGGCCCACTGATTTGAAAGCGGCGACCAGAGTTGGAGCCTGGAGAAGCAGCTGAAGACATTTCTGCTTCGTAAACTGGTAGAGAGTTGTTCTTGATTTAACGGGCAATTTTTGATCTTATCAAAGAGGTGAAACGAGGGCGATTTCAATGACGTTAAGTTCTGCGAGGATGAACAGCGGAAAAGTTCTGTATCCAGGGAGAAGAGGTCTTGCGGTGTTCCTTCTATTTTAGAAGGCTTGCGGTAAACCATCTTTTGCGTCCCCTCTGTGAGCATGTGCCTATGGCTTTATTTCAGGGTTTGGTGAGGGCGCGGAGAAGGCCATTTCCGGTCTGGCGGCGCAAGTTGCTTGCCTAGTTTACTGCTAATCGTTGTCGTTGTTGATCCTTTTGGAGCAAAGCAGAACAATCCTACACATGAGCAAAACGCGTGGGTATGAAAAAGTGTACATCATATCAAAGGCAAGCCGCTGGGGGTGTGCGTCTTGTGCACAAAGGCTGGAAATTAAAAGTGCGTCTCTAAGTTCCAACCGAACCATGGATTGTGGCACCAAAGTTGGTGCGGAAGCCCCTGTTTACAAATTCCGCTGCTGAAAGGGGCATTTCACTTGATGCTAGAGGAAGAATGGCGAAGTTTTTCGAACGAAAGCGTTTCTCAAGTTAAGAGAGAGGGTCTTCTGGCAAACGAGACTGCCAACTCAGAGATCCTAACTGATCTCTTCCATGGGCTAGGGTCTCACCTCTTGATACCCATAAATTCCCCCACATCAATCAAATCACCCTTCCCAAACTCTCAGACTTGTCAGCGTCGTACATGTAATTGCGGTGACGCATAATAAATTGATGCATTCGTTGGACGCAGACTGGGAGGAGATAAAGTAGCTACAGGATTTGACAAACGGATTCGGAGGCCAAATGGCGGGTCTTTTTCATGGTTCACAGCGACAGCGTTGCGAAATTCTCTGACTGTCATGGGCCTGAAGGAAGACAGAAAGAGTTGGAAACTGATAGTTTTTTGCTGATAACCACGTGTAAAGCTGAAAAGAAGTGGAAAGCGTGTTCTTGAGCAAGCGCTTGTCACTGCGACCGGAAAGTGAGTCAAGCCAAAAAGGGACCATCAGAAATCTAGAAGCGGTCAGTTCTGAACTCTGAATCATTTTTGAGTGCAATTTACATCCCGTGAGCCTGCTAAGCACCTATCGCACTACAAAATCCTGAGCTTCGGGAACCTTGTGGGATGCTTTCTCTTCAAAGAGCCCTTTCCCGAACAGTGGCTTCTGGCTGAAAACTCCTCAAGAGCATCAAGAATGACGAAGTTCTCACCAGCTGCTGAAATCATTTGCTGAGGGGTGAAGCAGAGTTCGTCAAAATTAGGTTGATCCTGCTTATAGCTAGACCTGAAAAGCTTTTCACAATACCCTCGACAATTTGCACTGAGCATCTAGAGTTGAAATATGAGTGATCGCACCAATTTTTCAGTCGATTATTTCGCGGCATCTCCGACGCCAAAGAAAAAATACAGAGTTACGGATGCCTGGACGAGATTTCGCAAACATTGAATTACTGGAAATCAAGACCGTCTTGCCGCAACCGGTCGTGCTATGCAGCCATATGAACGAATTGTAATATGTCTTCCAACCTTTATAAGTATCGCTTCTAAGGAACCAGATGTATTTGTGCGATTGATTCGTTGCAGTTGATGGGGTAGTCAGGAGCCGACAGCCATTCGCGCATCTCTTTCACTCGGTCTCTTGTGACCTAGCTTTTGATACGAATATGAAGAACTTTCATTACCTGATCGACTCTTGGATTATTGATAGACTACTCGTGGAGTGGTAGAAACCGCTAACTTTTAGACAAAAACTTTCTGCCCTTCAACTGTCGTCGGCTCGATTTCGCCGAGGATATGTTTTGCGTAAGCGGCCGCGATCATTGCTGCACAACCTTGCCACTCCTTGTTTCTGTGGGAATCAGAGTAGTCGCAAATACTCTCACCCGATGACAGGGGAAGTTGTGCATAAGACCGGCAGCTCCCATTTCAAAACAGAGAACATTTCTTCTTTCGCAAGCTTGTCTCGATGGATGGCGTCTTTCATCAATGTGTTTCTAGATGCAGTAACTCCATAATGTACTGTTGGTTCGTCCTCGCGCCTCTCTCAGTATCTTCGTGCGAGAACTGCCTCATTTTTGCCACAAGTGACGGCACAGTTTATGAACGTGTGTACTCAGCTTCGCATTCTCTTTTCCAGAATTCTGATGATGGACCACTCAACGCCATATCCATTTTCGTTGTGTGTCAATTTCGTGCCGCTGATTACAGTCAACAGTTCAGTAGGTTGAGGGACGAGATGTTGTTTGTAGTTGTATTCTTGATCTTAGGTGCTTGTTAAAGTCGTATTGGAAAACACCGCTCCCGCCTCTCTAGGAACTAACGACAACATCACCCAATCGAATGTCGTGCTCTTTGGGAGGTGCATCACCTGAAATTCCAAACATCAGAAAAATTCTGATGTTGACAAAGATGCGCAGCACATTGGTCGCGACGTTTGCTGTGGAGTTTTCGACCTAACGTCCGTCGGGTAGGACGGCAGTGACTGTATTATGCCCACGTATGCTTCCTAAGGTGTAGTGATTGGAGCCATTCAGCGGCTTGGAAGCAAGTCTCGCGTAGCGATTGTCAAGGAACTGTCGAACAGCCTGGGCCTCAGAGTCCAGAACATTGATCACACCGACTGTATAAGCTTTCGGATCCAGCCGCGTGGTGGCCATTCAGGAGATTTGATTGGGCGGAACCAAAGCAGAAGGGGCGGTATGGAAGTTAGAGGAGCGAATTCCCAGTCAACAAGACAGACAAGGTCACTGATAAAAACAAGAACTTTGCGAAATTTGATCGTCTTGTGCTGAAATGCGTTATTTGAGCCCAATCGTTGAAACGCTGACAAAACTTGCAGAATCAACCGCTTGAATCCAGGCGGGTATTGGGTGCTTGGAGCGGCATACGCCAGGAATGTGAAGGAGAAAGAGCCTCATGCCGTCAATAGCCCAGGAGAACTACTTCTCAACCAACCCTCTTTCCCATTTGTGGGTGCTAGGATTATTTCGCGTCGTCGTAGACTTTGGAAAGATGGTTGGGCCGGGATCACATATGACTCATGACGACAATCTTGTACTGCAGGACCAGGGAGCGAACCTTGGGCTGGATTCGAACCAGTAGCGCCCGTAAGAAGTTGGCGCGTTTGCAAGCGATGTGTGTGGGGGTTATTATGACAGCCATGGTCAGCTTCGCCTCACCGCGAATGACATCTACCATAAGTCTCGGTGGCTATGGAAAGGACCTATCAATGAATTCAGCGAGAGTGCTGTTTTCGGGTAAGTCGGACCCAACTTCGAATCGCAGCTTCGACCGGATAGGTGTGCTATTCATCACATACCTGGTGACAAGATCTGTTGGAAATGTAGGCGCCAATGCAGGCTCCGGTGGCGGTGGGGGCCAGTCTTACGCCCCAACGCCCATTTGTATTGCCACACTGCACGCCATGGCTCTTGCTATATTGCAGGTGGGTGGCGTCAAAAGATCTTTTCCCGGCGTCAAGGCGGGTGGTACTCGAGAATTGGGCGTGGAGAGTACGCCGAATACTGTGGCTGCGAAGATGCATTAGAAGAGCGTCCAGCGCAATGAGCAAGCTGATAAACTTACCAGATTCGGATACCATCAATGAGCATTGACGTGCAGCATAGACCAGCGCTTGGACATGCTTGGACATACGACATCGACAGAAGGCATCGAACGTTGACTTTGACGAGCGGCATTCCCGTGCGGCGCGCCATCACAGCAGGCTTTCGAAAGTTCTGCAGGACCTCATCTGGCAGCTTTCGAAGGCTCCTAGACGTATGGCAACTCTGCAGGGCTTTCGGCTAGGCGACTCTGCTTTGCGGGATTGACTGAACTCTTATCGGTGCACACAGTTCTTTGCCGTTTCTCGTCTTTGCAAGCAACGTCCTTGCGGCGGTTACTGCGGGTCGTCTCTCAGCGGCTGGTGTTCGGGTGAAGTTTTCACTTTGCAAGTCGCGGCGCTGAAGGAAGTCGCTACCGACGCGTCCCTCTCTCATTTCGGCAACCTCTCTGACTACACCTCCCCTCACACAATTCCAGCCCAGCCCAACGGCTCTTTTTCGCAAATTCCGTATCTCTGCATTAGAAGGAGAATCAACCGCATACGAGGCTGCGCTTGATTAGAAATTTGTCACCTGAATATGTGGTCATGTTTCTAAGCCACCCTTTTCTGCACCCCGTGACTACGACATCTGAACTCACTGTCCAGACTCAAGATAAGGTGGTCGACTTGTGGCTAGCTCGCGATCATACCACATTGAGGCGCGTTCGACTCAGAGCGTGTGCTGCGCTTGTTTCGGAGCCGGGTATGCAACCTACTGGAACAATGCATAAAGACTGGAGGGCCACGAGATGAAGTCGGAGGCTGTCGAAAAGGCTCCTGGAGACCCAGCGTTGGCATACCAAGTTGATTCACATCCGTCCTCAAGATGAAGTTGACTGGTCAATCGTCACAGGGGCTGCCGAATTTTCCCGAAGGGCGGTGGAGTCGATAAGTCTTCACTCTGGCGTATATGAGCTGCTCTGGAAACAAACGAGGGTATTTTTGGATCGAAAAGGGAAAAAAAAAGAAAGAAAAAAGATGGGAACAAGCAGACTTTTCCGTCGCATCGGCCCTTTCCTGAGTAACCAACTGCCAGACCCAGGAACTCAAGGAAGGCCTCGACCGGAATTGACCGCATTGGCGAGCTGTGAAGTGTTCGGGCGATTCTCTGTGAGCCACAGCATCAGCATGTGTCCGCAACTCTTTAACCATAAGCATTCTACTCACCCGCATATCTCTGATAACTATCCAAATACAGCTCATCCGTACTCATAGTTGCCTGCACGCTCTCATGCCTCTCAATCGCATCTACCAACTTGCCCCACCGACTTCCCGGCTCGGGTTCGGGCCATCCGCGATACGGCTTCAAGACACGGTTCAGTCGGACGATCCATGGGGCGAACTGAATATCGACGTAGGAGATGTCGGTGCCGAGAAAGAAGGGCCCGACAGGGTCCGCCGCGTCGACCAGCGTGCTGATTTGGGCTTTGAGCTCGGCGGCGTGCTCGATTTGTTTGGCCGTGTCTTGCTCTTGCAGGAAACGGTAGAAGACGGGGATGATGTGGCGGTTGACCTGTATTGATAAGCAAGGGTTATCAAGGTTCCATCGAGGCTCGTACGTGGTCGCTCCAAAGTCGACAGTGCGCTCGTGCCTTTGGGTCAGCAGGCATCAATGCCTTGCCAACATGGAGGTCCTCCAGCTGTGGAATTTCAGCTTGTGGCTCTGATGCGTCGTGGCGGTCAACTCACGTATTCCATCAACACAGTACTTTCGTAGCATCCCCAGTCTCCGTGACGTAGGGCAGGAACCAGCCCGCGCGGATTCACCTCGAGCAGAGACTGCGGTTTCTTGTACGGATCTACCTCGATGTATTGATACGATATCCTTTTGTGCTCCAAAGAGATCCACACGCGTTGGACGAACGGACTGTTAGAAACGCTGTTAGCCGGCTGGTGTATGCGGAGAAGTGTAGATGGTCCATGTGACGTACCAGAAGCAACTTCCAAACAACTTGAGCTCGTCGTTGGCCGAGTGTCTTTTGACTGTTGCCAAGGCCTTTCCAGTGGCTTTGGTGTGGTAACTTTTCTTTTCATCTTGCTTTGGTTGGACCTGTTGCTGGTCTTTTGCATCAGCCATTGTACTGAAGCGGTGAAGATGTGCTTTTGATTGATTTAATGGGAAAGCGAGAATGGACGGCGATGAAAGCAATCTCTGGTTCTATGATTAACCCGATGGTTTGCAAGTGGGGATAGCCGGATTTTGGAAACACTGTGCGAGGCAGAAAGATATAGCAGAAGCGTTTATTTATGAGAGCGATTTCGATTGAAGTTGGGAAGACTGACGGGATCTCTGGAAGTTGAAAGTACGATGACGCAATAGCAGGAGCGTCCACGTGAGCAAAAAGCGGCATGAGCAAAAAGCGCGCAAGCAACAAACTTGGTGCCAACAGTGCGGAGTACAGTGCACGGAGATGGGAATGATGAGAAGCTGTACCTCAGGTGGTTTTCGTTTTGATTTCTCGCTTCTCTGCACCCACCGCACCACGCTATTCTTCTTGATCCTGTCGCTATCTTGAAGGCTGTGCCGATGTGGACCAGGGTGTCCATCGACCTTTCCATTGGCCCCGTTGCCATTCACGCGCTGTATGGTAAATATTTTGCCTTGAAAAGGCGAGGGGTTCATCGTAGCTGGAAATGTCCATTGCTGATTCTGTTGACCAGAGCCAGTGCCAAGATCTACAGAATCAACGCCACTTGAAGACGTAGTCTTGGAAACCTGCTCAGTCAAGTGGCCGACTGACTCTGGCGCTGCAGCTCCAGGCTCGTATTCAGTAATCTTGACCTTGACGTCGCAAAGATCGCGCTCGCGCGCAACGCGTTTGCGCTTCTTCTTGTTAGGATCATCCGACTTGGGGGTTCCCGGCGGACGTCCTTTGAGACGGCAGTCCCAGTAGTGCGACACAAATGGCTTTCGTTTGTATCGCTGTGTCGAGCGATGCGAGTAGACGTTGTCCACGTGCGGCCAGTAGGTCTTGAATCTGATAGTGATGAGGCTAGGCATAGCTGAATGAATTTTTACCAACATACTGGTCTTCGGTCATGATAATGGTCTCATCTAGGTAGAAAAGCCTGTTGCGCCATGCTATAAGGCCAGGTGGATTGGGCACAAGATCAGGATGACCGTCATCTTTGGCAGGACTGGCATCGGCTCCACCCCCAATGGTAGCCCCTGGCTCCTGAATTTGCACATGTTCGGAGCTCTGCAGTCTCGCAAAATTTCCCAAGCCAAAAGGCTGGCTCTGTGGTGGACCGAAGCCAAGTTGGTTTACATGTGGCGCTGGCGGCAAGAAGCTTTGCTGTTGCAGACTGGGAACGGTTTCCAAATGAGAAGACGGACGGCCATGTTGTTCGACATATGCACCCGGTTGCCGAAGAGAGCGAGAAGGGTCAGACACTTGGCTGAGAAAGCCTTGCTGTAATAATGAGGTTTGGTCAGCAGGATGCAAGCCAAACGCTCCGGCGGCTGCTGCAAGTGCCTGGACGGATCCAAGGGCTTGGTCTTCTTGGGTGTGGCGAAAATGATGCAGTATCGCCGGCTGCAACGTACGAAAAGAGGGCGGTGACTGCTGCCCTGGATGAATGGAATCCATTACCAGAATTTCTGCCGCTGCTTTAATTCTTCAGCTCGCACCCACGGCATCGTCACGATCTCTTCTGCCGCAACAACGTTTGACCGAGACAGTTTCGGGGCTAGTAAAGTGGTGCCCGACGTCCCCGCACATTCATAAGCCTCACAGGCCATGACTTTTCCACCGAGCTTCATAAGCTGGCATTTGCACATGCAGTATTCGAACCAATGGAGCGGGTTATCGATCTTCTTATTCTTTATTGATTGCGTAGTGGTTTTATTGCACTAGTTGGATCTGATGACTTTTTTTCAGTCGTGTCCCGCGACGCCATCGCTTTCAAGTGGCATCGTCCGGGTATAAGCATTGGCCCTCCTTCAACTCCAGCATGTCTCATAAACCAGCCTCTTTCAAAGCGTTTCATAGACTGAATTACGACTTGGCAGCACCTGCCTTGATGAGGAGAATGTCTCCGTCCTCTACAACGTATTCCTTGCCCTTGGTCATAATCTTACCCTGGGCTTTGACGGTGGCTTCGTCGCCCAGCTCCTTGAGGGTCTCGAAGTTGTAGACAATGGCCTGGATAAAGGTTTTCTCAAAGTCTGTCGAGCATTAGCACCAAGCCTGTTCAGAAAGCGCACATTACTTACCGCCATGGATGACACCTGCAGCCTGAGGAGCCTTGGTGCCGTTGCGGATGGTCCATTGCCTGACCTCGTCGGTGCCGGTGGTGAAGAACGAGCCCAGATTCAACGCCTTGCGCATGGTGACGATGGTCTTGGGAAGAGCAGATTGGGCACCAATATTCTTGCACTCCTCATCAACCTCCGCTTGGGTCTCGAAACGCGAAAGGCGCTCCTCGAGGCAGATAGAAACGGGAATGATTGGGTCACCAGGGGCGTGCTCCTTGACCCACTCGGCAATCTTGGGAAGGTGCTTGTTCTTCTTGCGAATGTAGTCCCTCTCACTGAGGTTGACGAGGTAGACGACGGGCTTGGCGGTGAGAAGGAAGAGAGTGTTGATCGTCTCGACCTGAGAGCTGCATTAGAATTCTGCAACAATTTGGCAGTTTTGACATTGAAAAGAGAGCAGATGGAAAGCTGGATCAGATGGGACGTCTTCTCACAAAGACCTCGAAGCGTTGTTTTAAAGTGAGGCTTTCGAAGAGCTGGGATTATATCGGGCAAAGCCCTTGTTCATCATAAAGCAAAAAACAAGAGGGGAAAATAAGCGTTCACTTACCTGCTTGGGGGACCACGTGCCCTTGCGGACGTCCTTTCCAGACTTAAGAAGCTCAAGAACCTGCTCGACAGTCGCCTGTTCTTCCTTAAGCTTCTTCATCTCCAAGCTCTGGCCACCTCTCCTGGTCTGCTTCACGTAGTTCTCGTGAGCCTTTTCGACAAATTCAATATCCTTGATGCGCAGCTCGTCGCTGATGATATCCAAGTCACGGACGGGGTCGACATCACCCTCGACGTGGATAATCTCAGCATCGTCGAAGCAACGGACGACCTGAAAAATGGCATCGACGGCGCGAATGTGCGACAAGAAGGCGTTACCCAGACCGGCACCGGTGGAAGCACCACGGGTCAGACCAGCAATGTCGTAGATAGTCAAGTGGGCAGGAACTTCGGACTTGGGCTTGTAGTGGTTGCACAACCAGTCGAAGCGCTCGTCGGGGACAATGACACGAGACTCTTCGGGCTCGATGGTAGCATAGGGGAAGTTGGCCGGGTTACCAAGATGGCATTTGGTAATGGCCTGGAAGAGTGTAGATTTGCCGACATTGGCAAGGCCAACCTAAAGCACTGTCAGGGTAAGAACTTTGAGCAACAACGCGGGGGTGAGGCTGCCTACATACGATGCCGGACTTGAGGTTGTTGCCGGGCCTGCCCAGCAGCACCTTTTGCTCAGGTTGCGCTTTCTTGGGGGGCATCTTTTTCTTCTTGCTACTTGCGTAGGAGCGAGAGAAGCTGAAGATGAAGCGGTGGATGCGGGGTTGAGATGAGCCGGCCTTGTCGACAGCGACCCGTGACAGGTTGGGTATCAAGGAACTGATGAGGTGGTTGGGAGTGGATGGAGGAATCTTGCCCGAGCGAGGATGGAGACGACTACCAAAAGTCTCTCCGAAGGGGAAGGGAAGGCGAGTGAGGTTGTGAGGGTGGTTGATGAAGACGAACAAGGGAGATGTTGGTGACAAGTGGACGGCCAACACGGCGTTGGTGGGGTGCGGTGTGCAAAATTCGTCCTCCGGCGCTATTCCTCCGCTCCGGCGAGCGAGCGGTTCCAACGTCATCACATTGGCATCACGTGTAGCTGCCCTGAATAACCACCAGGACTTCCCGGTCCCAGTGAGCGCTAGCCAATGCCGTGAACAGCCTTAGCCTGACCCCCCGGCTTGCCTGAGATTCTCACTTATCCGTTCACCCTCCCAACAAACATCTACAACGCGCATTTGCCAACAGCTTCTGGTCTCCATGCGGTTGCTGGTCATCGCTGCATCGCCCACCTAAACCTCAGGCCGTGCGCCGCGCCCCCACCGAAAGAAACGCCGGCGGCTTCTCCAACGGCCATGTCCCAGTCGAAACTCAAGTCGTCGCGCAAGTCGGGCGCTTCGCACCGTTCCACGTTGTCTGTCCAAAAGACAGAAATCAGAATCAACGTCTATGATCTACTTCCCGTGAGCAGCTTTCGTGGTAACCTGCGCCGTTGATCAATCTACGAGCATCAATGCGTTGCGTTGGCCTTGCCTATTTCAGAAGAACGATCGACTAACTGCTGTTACAGCCAGGCAAGGTCTCTTCGGTCTTGTGGACCTTGGGTAGCGGTCTGCTACACTCTGGTGTGGTCATCAAAGACAAAGAGTATGCATACGGCGGTCATGACCGCCGTGGTACAACGGGCGTCTATTGGACAAGGTCGGCGCTAACGTGCTGCCTTCCCATCTAAAACACAATTGACTTGATTCTAGGCCGCGTATGGAACCGCCAGGCGGAACTTTCAGATGCGAAGTACTGCAAGGCTTTTCATTTCTGTCGGAGGAGGAATTGACGGCTGTCATAAAAGATGTAAGCCTGCCTTGACTAGCGCTTCGAACTGATGGCTGATCTTCGCAACAGGCCTCTGAAAAATTTCGAGGCACAGCTTACAACCTTCTCACATTCAACTGCAACCACTTTACTTCATATCTTTGTGAGGCTTTAACAGCGAAACCCGCTCCTCGTTGGCTCAACCGCGCCGCCGCCATCGGTGTCGCTCTTCCGTGTGTTGTACCACGCGAATGGATTGCTCCGCCAGACCACGACACAGCCGATGGCGAGCTACTGGACGAAGACGAGCAAGACGAACGCGCGGCTATGTTGCGCGGAAGTCAATCGTCAAGCTGTCGAAGTAGCACCCTGCATCCAGCTACCAGTGAGTCACGAGAGCACCAGGGCTACTATACCGACCGCGAGACCAGCCGGGATAGGTCGAGGACTCGGAGCAACACGCCTGGAGGTCGACGCTCTTTAGCATCCGAGTCGTGGACCGGATCAGAGAGGACTATTGCCAATGGTAGAGACACAAGTGGCCGACAAATACCACCCAGCGAAATGGCACCAGTGCCAAGTAAAGGCCTCTGACCTCATTCAGCCGCTTTTCATAACATGGCCTTGATTCTACAACGCCTCCCAAGATACCGTGAGGCTTGGGAAGCTGTTTCTACTCTCTGCTTGTCCCTATTTCCTACTTGGAGCACCTTCAATCTTAGGTAATGGTGCAAGGTGCATGCCTGTGATTTATTTTTGCGAATACCTCGGAGCATGTTTATATAGCTCCAACATAACATGTCATGACTGTTGGTCTGTACATGAGAAACGAAGGATATGATAGATACGGCGTAGAGCGCGTTGGACATACGAAGCATTTGCGGATCAGTTTCCAGGAGACGTGTTATAATGGACAGGAAATCTGGCATTCAGGTTTTGTGTTGAGTCTTCATTCGAGCCACTTGCGTCATATCATACGGCTCTTTTTGCCTTATCCTCGCGACTATTCGCATCGCGATTTCCCCTACATTTCTTGCCAGGATTGAAAATTTCTTTGCCATGTCTTATTGTCGTCCCTCCCCGAACCCCAGAATTCCAGCAGTGAACAGATTTCAAAGATTTTAACCCAATCTCCTGGGCTTCTTGCTTCTCGTACCTCCAAACTTCAATTTGGTAGCGTCCGACACCTTCACAATTCTCGGCCGGATGCTCATTCCCTCGCTGCCCATGATGACCTTTCTGACCGCATCTCTGCCATCTCCAAAGCCCCGAAAGACAACCTCGAGCCGTAGGATAGAAGTTGCCAGACCTCTTTCCTGTATCTGGGTGAGCACCCAGGCGCCAAGCTGGTACGCTGCGTCGAAGGAGCTGCGGTGGTGCTTGCGGAATCCCAAGTTGCCCGCGGAGACACTGATGATGGGATCGCGCTGCGGCGTCGTAAGCGTAATGTGGGTGTTGTGCTTGGAGCACACGACATGTAGGTGGTGTGGCTCGGGCGGTTTTTCGCTTCCCAACAAGGACCTCTGGAGTTCTTTTTGATTGTATTGGCCCCCGACAACCTTTTGCAATAAACTAGAAGTCAGGTGCGCAGGGCGTGGTACGATAGATTCGCGGAGGTTTTTCAAACCGTCCAAAGCCTGAGAGAAGGCATCCCCGTTGGCTTTCGATTGGAGTGCGCAAGCGGTCGTGGAAAGTGGTTTGTGGCTCGAGACGGGAGCGGACACAGGCGATGCAAAGGCCTTTGGAGTGCGACATGCCGAGATTGTCGGTCGGCTCAAGCAATTGGCGGTCCGTAGGCCTTGTCGTGTGGATTGCATGGTGTCAGGCGGTGACTGAAGAAGTCCCGTTCGAACGGATCGACTGCCAGTGGTTCAGGAAGCCTTCGGTAGATCTTCGGAATTTAGTTTTCTGCTTCACCTCCGATTCGGCCTTTGCGACGAGGTCGTCCAAGATGGACGCCGTCCAACAATTCCTACGCCTTACGTTTCCACCGCAGCCCACGTTTCTATTACATCTCTCTGGCTCTCTGATTCGTTCCAGCGCTTCTACAATGAAAGCGTTTGCCGGCAGCGCCGTTGGCGCGAGAGCTGGAGGATTTGCCCGCGGTTCACTGCCGGCTTCATTACAGATTTCCGCCTACAGTCGGGCTACGTATCACCGACAATCATCCCTCGTAGTCCTTATATCGCAGCGTACCAGCTTGCCTCATCAATCGTCATCCGCGTCCTCTATACCCTTTCTCCGATCCCGCCTCGAGCCACAAGACACCCTCTTTCAATCACCTGCTCTCTACGCAAGACATTTTCACGCAAAGCCTTCACTGTGCCAGGAGCCAAAGACTAAGGAGTCGACTTCATCGTCTACAAAGGGTGCCAAGGCCGAAGAATCAAAAGACGACAAGAAGGAGAGTTCAGAGGGCGGTGAAAAGAAGGCTGAGGGAGACGGCGAGGGTGAGGGCGAGGGCAAAGAAGCAAACAAGGAAAATAAGGAGGACGCTCCTCCACCCCCGCCCCATGGTGACAAGACACCGTGGCAAGTCTTCGCGGAAACCCTCAAGACCGAGTTCAAGGCCTCGAAAGAGTGGAATGAGTCGACAAAGCAACTGGCTGCCGGCGTTGAGGATTTCACCCAGAATGAGAACGTCAAGCGTGCGCGTTCAGCGTACTCCAAAGCCACCGAGACCGCATCCAGCACGACTGCAAAGGTTCTGAAGACCACAGGATCTGCTATTGGGCAGAGTGCGGCGTGGACGTGGGACACTGCTCCGGTCAGGGTCATCAGGAAGGGTGCGACAGTTACGGGCAAGGGCTTGGAGAAGATCACCAGACCTGTGCGGGAGACCGAGGCGTACAAGAACGTCAAGGAAGTGATTGATGACGGAAGCTCTTCAAAATACGGTGGGTGGGTAGAGAAGGAAGAGAGACGGAAGAAGAGGGAGGAGCGTGAGCGGAAGAGCGGAAAGCCTAGGGTGACGGAGAAACTGGAGGAAGACCCTGAGTGCGTACAACCTTGGTTTCGGTCAATTTGGGCCGATCAAACTAACCTGATGGTAGCGCTGGCACCAACGTTACTCTCCACAAGGACGCCGCTTGGAAGGAATCCTGGCGTGACTTCCGTGAAAACAGCCGTCTCATGCAATCCGTATTCGCCATGAAGTCCACCTACCGCGAGTCCGAGAACCCTCTGATCAGCACCGCCCGCTCGATTTCCGACAGCATTGCTGGTTTCTTCGCCGAGAACGAGACTGCCATGGTCATCAAGAAGTTCAAGGAAATGGATCCCACTTTCCAGCTCGAGCCTTTCCTGACCGAGATGCGCGAGTACATATTGCCAGAGGTTTTGGATGCCTACGTCAAGGGCGACGTTGAGGTGTTGAAGCTTTGGTTGAGCGCGGCTCAGTACCAGGTTTACGCTGCTCTCATGCAGCAGTATACAACCGCTGGTATGAAGTCGGATGGTCGCATTCTCGACATCCGCAACGTGGAAATCTTGAACGCGCGCCTGCTGGACCCTGGTGAGATTCCAGTCTTTATCGTCACCTGCAGGACCCAAGAAGTCCACACCTTTAAGAATGCCAAGACAGGCCAGCTCGCTGCCGGCATGGAGGACAAGGTCCAACAAGTCACCTACGCCATTGGTGTTACGAGGATTCCGGAGGACGTCAACAACCCCGAGACCCGCGGCTGGCGGTTGATTGAACTCCAGAAGAGCGCCAGAGAGTACATCTAAACTTCAGAACGGACTCTTTACGCCACAAAAAATCTTCTACTCAACACAGGGTCAACGATCGAAATTCGCTTACCTTGCTCTTTTTCTCTGCTCAAATTTTAAATTCGGGCGCTTTATGATGCCTCTCAGAAGATGCATCGTCGATACAACGACTGGGCATTTCCGGCGTATGAAAGAAAAAATCGTGTGTACCATATACCAAGCGCCCCTTCATATTTTCATGTTATCTACTGCTGCCGCGGTATAGATGTGTGAACGGGTTTCATTTCTAATCGTTACGATGGCGCTAAGGAAAAGCGCTCAAACCTACACTCCACTCTCATGTACAGTATCAGCTGATTGGATCTTTTGGATCATCACCTGTGGCTATGACTGGGTCTGGAAAGACTTGGTCTGTGTCGACAAGGTGGCAGGCACTTCGACGGAGGTAACCATCTTGAAAGGTTACGCTTTCGATGATGCCCAGTTCTTTCCCCTTGAGGCATCCCCGCTACAAATGTATGAACCACGCGTCGGTCTGTTCTGTGTTCGATGCTAATACTGTCCCCTTGAAGCATCGGCATCCAGCGATCTAAAGGGGGTAACCTAGTCGGAGCGGAAATCAGGTTCGCTTCAGATTGAACGCAGGCACGGAAGACGACGCTGGTTCCACCGCTCTCTAAATGTACCGATGCTTCAATCTCCTTGACATCCGATTCCCGTCGAGTAAAAAATTCCATCCGCCTTCTCATGTTCGACCTCAGGACCCTGAGTGACTTATTGCACAACGCGGAGCCCCCGAAGATCGGCGGCGGTGTCCGCTCCAAAACCACACTCACTCTGACTCCAACATGGATCATGAACAGGCTACTTCTGCTATCTATTCCAGTATGTAGCCCACCCGCTCACGACCTCTCAATCCGCTCTCCAAACCTCCGTGATGTCTCTGCCACCAGCTTGCGTTGTTCTCGTCATCGGTACTAGCAACGCAGGTCTCTGTGCTGCCATCTCGGCCGCCCAACATCTACGTTCATCGTCACCCATTTAAGAACGTGAAATGCGTTTGATTGACAAACGCCGGCCCATTTGGGCTGGTGGCAACACCCATTTCACTGCAGGCGCCTTCCGCACCGCGCACCGCGCACGACGTACTTGAATCGTTGCTCCCCATCGTCAACAACGTCAATGCATCGAGCAAATCAAACTCCGCCAACGATGCTTCATCCAGCACCGCGGTCCTTCTAACTGCTGCTCAAATCGACCTCCCTCCGTACTCCACTGATGCCTTATACGATGTTCGTATGCGCATGACGCAAGGACGCTGCGACCCAAAACTCACTGGCATCCTCGTCTCCGAAAGTTTTCCCGCCATCACCAGGCTCGCGCGGCTCTGCGTACGGTTCCAGCTCAGCTACAATTTTGGGGCCCTAATGCAACGACCCTGGTGAGAGAATCCGGGTCCCTTCCTCATACAGCCACGAGTTCTCGAAATCCTCTCGAGGCACTGAATGCAAAGCATCAGTCGTATCCGCAAATCCCACTCATAGACTCTCAGCATCATACGTCTGAGATACTCGCACTCAAACTTTGCGTTTTCGGTCTTGTCATACTCCTCGCCGCAGCATTTAGACATCGCCCACCGCGGGGCTTTGTGCTTACGCTTCTTGTTTTGTTTGGTCGACGCTGCCACTTGGTTACTGTTTTGGGCAGCGGCTCCTTGTTTTTCCTACTCCCACTCACTTTCCGTCTCGTACAATAGCAGCTCTTTCCCGGAAAAAGTTTGAGCGGCCAATAGCGCAAGCGTCATCAGCGCTCTCCGTCATGTCAAACTCCTCCGTGCACAACGTGCACAACGCATATCTGAGGCTCTTTCTGCCTCGCTCGGTGCCAATCTCGGTTCCGTTGGGGGAAGATATAGGCACGATAATGTTCTCCTCGAAAAGAGCATTGGCTACTTTGGATTCCTCCCAGACGCTTTGATCACTCGGTGAAGTCATTTGAGGTCGGCAAGCTTCACTCGTGCCTTTGCTGGCTATGATCGAACTACACACGCGAATCCGTGATTGAGGGAGAACGAGAGGTTTGTCAAACAAAAATAATGATATATTAGACACAGCACGAGGCTGAAGACGCGAATGCGAGACATGCGGCGGGGTCACCAAGCGAGTGATCTGTTGGTCTTAGCCGCAGGTGCCCATGGAGACGCCCGGACTTTGATCCACGGATTTGAGGATGTCGGATCTTTTTTGGGAGCTGGCTTTTTGACTTTGGTTCCAACACTAGAGGTCCGGTCACAACCTGATTTCGCTTCTTCAAATCTTGACACTTGCCTCTTTTTCCTTTGTGCTCCCCATCGAGCCATCATCTCCATTTATACCCTTCTCCTGTAATGAGTCTATCGAGACACAGGATCCGAAATCCCAATTTCGCTGGTGTTATTGCGAGTCTTTGGGAACTCGAGGTAGATGGAGGAGGCCAGTGGGTAAAGAAAAGAGTTTGTTAATCAGACAGCATCAGATTCTCTGGAACGATAGCGGCAATGTTTATGAAAAAATTTGCGACGTTAAAATAATGAATCTGGGAAGTCGGTTGGAAAGAGTCGATAGTGAACGAGTAAGGTTTGGACGTGAGCGAAAAGGAATGGGGCAAGACGGGTGGTTGATCTTCTATGGGCATCTTCGCCGCTCCGCTGACTGGGAGTCTAGGACACAAGCTCTACAAAGCATTGCTACGAAAAACGACTCTAAACCTCCATGGTCTTTGGCAACCTGCAGCACCCGATGAGTTGACGGGGTGTTTGAGACCCTCTCTCACGAATGTCGACATGCGGCCCAGTCCGGCAGCCAGGCTGGTCCCCGCTCTTTTGACAGCACAACCAGTAGAACCCCTTTGGATATCTTTCAAAATTTGCCTTGCTCGCGATGTGTCTCCCTGGCCTGCAAAACAGTCCCCAATACAGCTGTTTGTGGTGGATTTTGCCTGTGGGCTTTGATCAGCCGCGAATTTCTCAATCAGACGTGCGTGTCATACCGTTGTGGTAGTGGCACGCCGACTTGTTATTTTCGCTAACGTCGTATCGGTTGCGGCAGATGGCGCACTGTGCATAGCGATGCTTCTTCCTGCTGAAGTCGACTGTCGGTGCAGAACTTGCAGGACTCTCCGGTGCTTCTGTTGGTCGCTCCATTGCATCTTCCGTTGGTTTTTCTTTCGACTCGTCTGGTTCCTCCGTGTCCGAGGAGTACCCAGGGTCGCTGATTTCGGACACTTCTGACTCATCGACCAGAAAGTAGGATTCGACATAGCTTCGAGAGTCGGGATTCTCGTTGTACATGCGTGCCACCATTTCCATGAGCATTCCTTGGTCAGCCTTTTCCAAGGCTTCTTGGAGAATGGTAGGGACAGGGTCCATTTTGTTTTCCGTGGTTGGCTTTGCTGCAATTCAAAGTTGAGTCTGGGAAGACTTTCAGCACGAGAGACTAGAAGCAGTATTTCTGAGCGCTGATAAAAGTGACGAAAAGGTGCGGTTCCCCAACGCGCGTCTGCGTGGCCGGTCGCCCGGCCACCCAATGCATGGAACGCCAATCGCAAAGACCGAGATATTCAAAACGGGAATCACCGAAAGGATTTTCTACTTCTTGACAGAAATCTTCTTTTTATCAAGTGTTGTCATAGTGGGCATGCAACATGCATAAAACATAAGGCCTTTGGACAGACAAAGCAAAGGGTTTGAGATAAGGATATTGCCAAAAATCGCATTCCACATCCAGGCTAGCAGCGTATGCTAGTCGAATCGTGATTGGCGCCGGACATGGTATTGAACCAATTCTTCTAAATACGTTTCAGAGCACCTCGGACTCGACGCTATACTTAAGCAGGATTTTGAGCCTTGTCAAGGCATGTTTTAGGCCATATTCTGGTCGTTTGAGGGTTAGATATGGGAGAAGCCTGTCCACCGTTTCGTCAACATATTCCTGAACTTTCGGAGGGCGCTCGCGCATCACGTATTCTTGGTGTTGAGGTCAGAGTGGGAAATGGAGAAGGATAAGCAGATTCTCGACGCAGGGGATGGTCTGGAAGTTGGATGGTGGGAATCGACGCGAAAACACGCGTTCTTTACCACTACTCAACGATAGTTATACACGCGCGCAAGTTTAATAGGACTCCCACCGCCTTGCAGCTGCTCCACACTGAGTCCTTCCGGAAACGTTCTAAAGCATCTAACATTCGACACTGTTCCAATCAGGACCTTTTGCGCTTGCTTTGCGGCATGCTAGAGCCATGGGCGAAAAAAATCGATATTCTCGCCGCGTCTCCTGCCGTGTTCGATAAGATCCAGCCGACATAATCCCGCCGGTTTCTCCATGACGTTATCTTCAAAATTTACGTCCAGCGTCTTTGAATTCCCCTCTCGATAAGAAGCTGCGGTAGCGGTGTCGTCCTGGAAAGGGATAAGCATCTGTAGCCCAAAAACCTTCATTCAAAACGAAGAATGCCTCGATGAGACTTGGACTCCTATTGAAATTGGGGCAAAGGTGAGTTCAAGGCCTATTCCTCCTTGGTCTTGGAGCTGAACGTTACAGCAGTGAGCCAGGTAGTACAACTTCCGATGTGTTGAAGTAGTCGAGTATCTGACCGTCTATTTTTCAGCGCCTGGTCACCACCTACCCACATGCGTCGGCAGTCGGACTTATTCACTCGCTTCCCAAACTGTATATTTTGATGAGTATGATGCCGTCTCAGAAGCAATGCTTGAGGAATCATGATCGACAGTCCTTGGCTAACTCAACACCACAGAAGCTTCATGAGGTTGCAAAAGACATGATGAAAAACCTGTTATGTCACTTTCGCGCGTCCAAAGCGCATCAAGATGGGGGATAGCTAGAGCTGAGCGGACAAAAATGCGCTTGCAAGTGGACACCCTCAGTATGGATGGTGGCCGATGCTAAACAAGGACAGCAGCATTTTGTACCCCGGCCATCTAGCAGATAGACTATTGTCCGATTCCTCGCCGACAGACTCAAACCAAGTCGCAGTGCAACAGACCCACTCATTATGAGTAATCAATTGCTTTGCTAGCAAATACAAGGTGCAAATGGTTTGAAGCTTTACACCACGCGACAAGACTCACCAGCCTCGGGAAAATGACGCAACGCCTATTCCTATTGTACCCGACATCTTCACTGGCCTATCATAGCAATCACCCTGCTCGCCCTCACATGAAGAGGTTGAGAATTGACGCGCAAAGACGCGGGGTTCAAAAACCAAACTTACCACCGACAAATTGTTGGGGCACCGTTCATCCCTGCAGTAGTAGCCGACAGCAACAGAGATCGCAACAACACGTCAGCTAGCGTTGAGTTGCTCATGCGGATGGCCAGCATCTGACAGTGGGATTCAAGATTCTTGAAAGCTGGGAGAAATGTACATAATTCAGCTGTACAAACAGTCTTCAATCAACAGTCATCACCGGATTTCTCCCTTCACACAATCAACAATCAACAGAGAACAGCTGACAAACAGGAAGCTCGAGACTGACATTACACCCAGCTTGATGCCCATCTTCCTTAGCGACTCCTGTACTCCGTGACTGTATTCACCAAGCAGCTGAGTAATAAGAGAAGACTCAACAAGGAGACCAAGAATCCCGCTCGCCCACAAAGCATTGTCCGCGCCCACCCTTGCATACGCAACCAAGGGACACACACGATCCGAAACAGCGAAGAATGTAACAACCTCCGGTCGACGTTCAAAGTTGTATGTCACCACAGTCTATTACCGAATCAGGCGAGCTGCAGTATCAGGGACAAAACGGACATGCCGGGCTACACGCGCCTCGACCTGATGCTGCTATGCACTTTCGCCGCCTGGTCCTGATTGATGATCCGGCTACCACCGTCCCGCGTCTTTCGTGCCGACTGGGCCAGGTCGACGTCGGAAGCTTCCGTGTTCCTGCACTCGTACGGGTTGGACGAGATCATGACGGGAGCGCGTTGTCGTCAGGGACCTCGGGTAGAGATACCGATACGTCCTTGCCACGTCCTCGTCCTCTGGTTGGTCTTAGTCCGCAGGCGCGTTCTTGTCTCAGAGAGTTATGGGTGCGGGAGAACTTGAGCTTTGAGTGCGGCCGAGAAAGTGACTCATGTAGGCGAGCCGAAGACAGAATTGGGCGAACCAGACTATTTGGGAAGTGTACTGTTGGAACCAAAAGGTTTTGCGGAAGTGCTAAGCTCTCACTGAGTTGCCAAAAAATCACGACATGTTGCTGTGTCAGGCCGATTAGCTTGCCTGATCGGGCAGGCAAGGTGGCTTCGAGTTGTCGCTGTGAAGACCACAATATTCCAGTCCCCTTGACTTTTGAAGTGGTTTAGAGTTAGGTGGTTGATACTGTCTCCTGAACTGGAAGTGCTGCAGTGAGAGCCGTCAATTAAATGCCAACTTCCAGTTCTATCACCAAGAGGTTACGCGGCATTTGGGGAGGGCCATTTGAACTACGAAGGATACAAGGAGCGTTCAAGCACCCATTTTTGCTTTGGAGTTGAATTTTTTGTGACCCGCTATGATACGGTAGATCATTCTTATCCAAACTTGTTCTTCAGGTGACAGATTCATGGTATCCAGTAACACAGCCTTTCGATTCACCGTCTTGCCCGCAACAACTCCACTCAAAGCCCTCTGGGTAAATTTCTCTCATCGCCGGCGTATCAACATCCAGATCCGTATCATCCCAATACCCACAACAATAGTTTGGTGAAAGGCGTCCTGACAACCGTCAGCATTGACCCTTGCCATCATCCTTGAACTTGAGCTACCAGAATGCCAAGTACAGTCTCTTTCTTTGAAGTTTTGGGAGTCAAAGTGCCCGTCGCATTTCCTACAGACCGCACCTAAGAGAGAGCCGGGAGTCGGCGGTGGTACACCAATTATTGTATCGGCGGGAGAGATGTCGGCTTCTGAAGATTTTCGGCCCGCTGCACGTCGGATGCGAATGTGAGACAAGCATTTGAAAAGACATGAACATTTGGCGAGTGCTCTACACCGTATCAACACATTTTTGAGCTTCAACATTAGCCCCCAAGGAGATAGAAAGAGAGACTTTGCTGCAAAGATTTAGGTGAGGGTTTGGCTTACAATTCAACTTTAGAAGGCCGGATCCCGTCTTTATGTCGCTCACAAAATCCCGGTGATGCGGAAATATCGACGCGGCTGCTTTCACTGAGACTCTATTACCACTGCCTAGTGCGTGTAAGATATTACACAATCCTTAGCTTTTCTTGGAGAAAGCCTTTTTGCTCATCAATCTTTCTTTCGCTTCAGTGGCCCGAAATTACATGCCAATGGAAATCTTGTTGATCTTGAAGGAATGCGTTCATTTATGGTCCGTAGACGATGGGGTGGACTAAAACGAAGTGAACACCGAGCACAACCCGTTGCCGATGGGATTTCATGGTAATGGTCCCCTGTCACACACCTGATTCTTGATAAAAGAGAAACGTGTTGTTGATCGTGTCGGAGTAGCGCCAGACCTTGATATCGACTCGCGTAAGACACTGGAGCTCCTGTTTTGAATTGCAAGACAATCTTGAATTAACATCTCGGGCCTTGCCATTTTACTTTGCGCATGGTAGAGTACAGGGGTGTGTCTGCATTCAATTCTTCTTTTGTTGATCAGTCCTTCATCCATTCAACCGACCTTTGACCATTAGGTCTGGCTGTGGCCTTGACCAAACCCATGGCTCTTCAAATAAAGTCGCTGATGCGATTCTCCTGACCTTTTGCGTCAAAATTCGCTCCATAGCCAAGAAAAGTCCTCCAATCCTGTTCTTTTGTAACCGCAAAGCCTATATAAACTTGGCTTAACAAATTCCAAGTTCGTCAGGAGTCGCTGCATTCGTGTGCAACATACCCGAGATCCAATCTAGGATTGTAAGGAGGTCGGAATGAAACCAAGCATTCCGCGGCACACCCGTTGCGCTCCCCTGAGAGGAGCCCTTGCATCATTCTCATGGTTTGATCCTCAGTTTTTTGCATGATACATCGCGCGCTGTGTGTAGTCCTCTCCGGCAGGCGGGCGAGTCACCCCGACAGCCGCAGCCACTCCAAACCCACCCCTTGGGATGTTCTCTTCGATTGCGCTCTCTATCGACGAGTACAAATGTGTCCTCGCAGTGTTCATCCCAAAGGTCCTGTTCAATCTCGGCTTCCAAGAATCCTGTCTCAATGTCAGCTCGGCTCCATCACGGTTGTACCATGTCAAGCTAACCCTCGTGCCAAGTGCAGTCGCCGTGATTGTTATGCAACGTCTCGAATTCCTTTCCACAGGTCCCACAAATCGAGTAACGAATGAAAGGTCTCTTGTTTGGCGAACTGAGGTTCCTTCCCATTGGTGGGGCAATCGAAATCACCGCCGGAGCAACCTGAGGCGCCTCGTAACCAAGGGGAATATCTTCGCTACTGCTCCTAGAATCGACAAGCAACTCGGTGCCGACAAGGTCACGCGCAATCGCTGATCTTTCGCAAATGTTCTTGAGAGCAAGACGCAGTCTTTCGGAGTCGGCGTAATCAATTGCCTCCATCAACGAACGGGACGTCATGGCGGAAAGGTGATAAGAATGTCGGTGGCAAGGCGCGCGGGTCGGGGTTCGCGAGAGGCCGGGAATGACGGATGATGGATAGGAAGGTACGATTGCAGCGTTCTGTCGGACAGCAGCCGGACGTGGACCTGTTTGTCAGTGGTGGATGGTTAGAAACGTAGGGGCCTGGGCCTTGGTCTGAAACGCACTGAAGTATTTGAAGGCCAGCAGGGCGACTGGCGTCAATTGAGAGCCATATCAGACGCGTCTGCGCTGTGGCTCGGACACTGCGAGAGGGCGTCGGTGTCACAGGAAGGATTGTAAAGTCCGAAAGCCGGTGGAGAAGCAGCCGGCACTATGGGGGGACGCGCCATCACGATACCAATGATCGATGCCGGGATAGCTCGCTTACTACCTTAAACTCAACGACAATGCATCCCTCCCTCCGTTCCTCCAACTAGCAACAACAACGACTCCTTTGTAAATGTTGCGATGTCTGGATACTTTAACGGGGCCTTTCGACACAGCCAAAACTGCTGTTTAAGCGAGGTGAAACTGACATGCGTTGTCCCCCAGGTCTTCTTTGACGTCCATGGAATCGTTTTTCCCCAACTCGATGGCTCTAGTGCGCTTGGCGAGTCCTTCGGTCCTGTCGCGAGATTCTCAGTTGGGCGCTGAGTAATAGGAGTGTTTCCGGATTCCTGGCGGGCTTCCAGAATCCTGAGCACCATGTCCATCCACGCGCAGAGCATCATCGGGCTGGCCAAACTTGGTCGCGTGCAAGAGTGCGCTGTCTTTCCGGCTGTCAATCCCCCGAAATACCTCTGACAGCCGAGAGGAGGCAGCGTCCCTGTCTGATGACATCTGCCAGCATTGGCTTGCCGTCATACTGAAGCTCTATCACCGACTTCTGCCGGCTTCAGCAGGGAGTATCCCAACCAGCACGTCGATGGAGCACCTTATTACCTTGAGCTAACGGCGACATCGAGCGCTCGCTGTGAACATACATCGCAACAAACAAGGTGAGATTGTGATGTTTGCAGTCGCTTATCTTTGGGCGGATCGCATCTTTCAACTGTATAGCTACACAGCGCCTCTGATGGATTGTGAGACGCTAAGTTTCAGAAGACATGGATCAGAACAAGAATTGGCCACTTTTCCAACCATCGTTGTCTACATCCTTGCCAAAGACTCAGGTAAATGGCCAGCGCGACATCCAGTTTCGCCTTGGCTCTCCACAAACTGCGCGATGGTTCGCTAAGGATTGAGAATGAGCAGCTACGAGGAAAGCTGATGAGGCCAGCTTGCAAACAAATGTCCGAAAATGAGTTTAATATGAACTTCAAAATTGCTCTCAACGCCATACCTTGCCCTGAGAAGAGACAGATAATCTATCTACGGCTCGATTTACGATTGTCTGTCAGATTTCCTACAGTTTCCCTAAATCAAGGCCAACTGCCCCTATGCGCGGCTTGGCGCCAGCGTGCTGGTCCTCGATATAGATGTTCTGATCTACCCATCAACTCCACACACCTGTGCACCCTTTGCTTCGTTTTCAAGTCTTCTCGTTCGACTGTTGTTCATCATGTCGAACACCAAAAGCAAATCAGAGGCCAAGAAGGACCCGAAGAACGACATTAACAACGTCCCATATGAAGCACCTCTCAACTTTGACCTTCCGCCCATCGAGTGGATTGGCGCCAAAAACTATCGCGGCATGAACGACAACAGTACCGTGTCCATCGAGCCCGTCGACCTCTCCGGAAAATGGGTCATCATCAGCGGTTCCAACAGCGGCATTGGACGGGAAGCTGCTCTCACCATGGCTTCTTGGGGCGCCAACCTCATCCTAGCTTGCCGGGAGCCACGTCTTACGGAAGAGCACCCCAAAAGTGTCGCTGAGAAATGCCTCAAGGTTGCACGGGATGCGGGACACGAAAAGTCTGAAGTCGAGTTTTGGCAGATTGACATGGCGGACCTCGAGACTGTTGACAAGTTTGCACAGCGCTGGTTGGACACGGGAAGGCCGCTCGATATCCTTTGCAACAACGCCGGCATTGGAGATAATCCGGGTGGACACGAAATGATCAGGACCAAGGATGGGCTTGAGATCTTTCACCAGGTAATATGAACCATGCTTGCATTTACCTCGCTAACAACAGCAAACAGATCAACTTCCTCTCCCACGTCCTACTCACACTGCGCCTCCTCCCTGCCATCGCCAAAGCCCACGCACCCCGCATCATCTGCACCACAAGCTGCTTCCACTACTTGGGCATCTTCGACTTGAAGGATTGCAACGGCGACATTGGCATGTGTGGGCCGTCCGGTATCCTCTACTACCGCAACAACAAGCTCTTCATGCAAGTGTGGCAGGCTGAGCTTCAACGCCGACTGCTCCAGCACCCACAATACAAACACATCACCGTCCAAGGCCTGCACCCAGGATATGTCTACTCGGGCCTCTGGAACATGAATTACGCGTCGTTAATGCGTCCGATCAAGGAGCTGCTCCTCAAGTATTATGCGTGGTGGTACGGTATTTCGGCCCAGCAGGGCGGGTTATCTATTGTTAGTGTCGCAACGTGTCCGGAGGCTGGCCCGGACCCGAAGATCCAGGGTGTGGGCGTGGAAGGCGGGCGCGGCGGTGGTAGGTATTGGCACCGTATTTGGGAGGACGAGCCTATGCCGCATGTATTGGATCCGGATTGTCGGTGTCGGCTCTGGAGGAAGGTGAATGATGAGCTCAAGCTGAGGGAGAAGGGGTTGTTAGATGTGTTGGGAGTGGACATGTAAGGGTTCATCCACAAATTACCTGTTGTCTGCCGGATCTTGTCTTATAGAAGGGGTCTTTTGCGGCTGTATAACAGTCGTAATTCTGCTTGACGGCGTTGGGGAAGAAATTGGAAATGAAAACAATTCTGCAAGTCACACTCACTCACCGTGACTGCGAGGCATCCAGTGTTCAGTTTACCCTTGCCACACCCCACCATTTTCGACCAAGAAAGCTGCTTACCGTCGCGAAAGGGTTATGAAGCTTGACATACCCAAACGACTCGACTGTCACAGCTTCCGGCCTACTGTTCCTTTTGAGAAGGACTCCGTCTCCCACCAAGTATTGGAGAATTGTTTCCAAGACACATCAGTGACAACACGACAGTGCCGGTTTCGCCAAGGGGTACATCGAGCAAGCTCACAGCTCTTTCGCTGATCCAAGACATCCTCGCTACCTAGCTGCCACATTCTATACTCCTCCTCCCTTGCCCAAGGATAGAGCTACGTCACAGCGCCGTCACAGGTGCATGGAGCTCGTAGCAAGCGACCCCATATCAGGTGCGCTTAAGCTCTAGTCTAGAGCTTGAGTGACCCACTAGCGGGTCATTGCGGCATCTGGAGATTTCTGCAAGGTATGAGTACTGCAACTGGAGGCGGTCGGGCCTCGATTCTACGTCCACGATAATTTTCCCGCGACGACTGTTTCTCATGGAATAATACACAGAAACTTTCTAGCTTGTTGGAAGGATTCCCCAACAGCTTCTCCCGCCTTGAAACTTGTCTTCTGGGGGTGAAGAAAGGATAGAGGGACATAAACACAGGGGCGGGACTGGCGTGAGTACCCCATACTCCAAATACCGCATCACGAGACCACCAGGGAATGGCAACCTAATAGCAGCGGCGAGTATGATATGTGCATGAGGAAATCCGAGGCCTGAGGCTTGTTCATTCTTGCCTCTGAATAATGAAGCTAGCTAGTATTACCACTTGCTGACCCTGCAATTTTCGCTATCCCGAGGCGTCGGTGGAGCTTGACCAGAAATTTCTCATGTGAGATGAGCACTCCAAAGCTCCAAATGACCAATAAAATAGTTGATCGCGTGCGATAACGTAGAGTGCGCGTGTATTCGCTAGTCTCTAGTTCAAAGACCAACTCTTTTGGATCGCCGGAAAATTGCTGACGGAAGCTCAGGGGTTGAGCTGGCTTTAGATACCTGACGAAAGTTCGGCCACGACGTGATCAGGTGGTGATGACCTAAGAGCGGCGGCGAGGAAGGTACGCGCAAAAAGGGCAGGGCCAAACCATTGAATCACTGCTATTTTTGAACCATGAAGGGCAGTGACATTAACATATAGTGATGCTTTTCAGACATGCTGATGGTAGAGCAGAGAATAAAATCTAATGAAGAGATTGTAAAGTGAAAGCCGCTTTCCAAGCGGAACTCCCCAGCAACCAGAGTCTGGTGACCGTCTTGAAGCTTTAACTCTTCGAAGCTGTCGCCTCGTCCATCTCAAGAGGAGGATGGCGGGCGCGATGAGGAGAATTAAATACCTCGTTCAGAAATCACAGCCGCGGCAGCTTGAAGCGATGACCGTCCAAAAATGGAAGACCGGCACGTGGAGACAGCACTGCCTGCACTATTGAACCCGAGGCTTTAACAAACGTGGACCCGCTTTGAATCATTGGCCAGGTCGGACAGAGTTACTATCCAGTCGTGAGCCCCTCAAATCTTCGCTATAGACGACTGTTTTTGTCAAAACCCTAACCCCCAAAAATTGGAGTTGTCACACTCGGATAGTGCTGTCCATGTAAGATATGAAGATCGGAAACAGTCCCGAGAGCCACCTGGCTGGTCCGTCGCTCATGTCGTCAGCCAGCACTGATCCCTTTACTGCATATAAAGACTTAGCCACAAGAGCATGAGCCTGCCCCTCCCATTACTACCCGAGACGGCCAGCGGTCAATCCTCCGTGACGAGTATACTGCTGGGTCTTGGCAGAACGAAGGGCTAAGGAAAAGGGCACTCTGCACCTTCTTTCCCTATCCACCATAGTTTCCAACATACTAGGTCGGGCTTCATATTAGCTGCTACAACTAGAAACGTCCATCCATGATTCACTCAGATCCCAATCTCATAACCGTGGCTTCGCAGAGCTCATCCGCGTCGACTTCTGATTCACGCGACACTGCCGGCTGCGCATGGAGGCAAGGCTGAGCTGGGTGCGTAGGGACAGACAAGCAGACGCACAGAGGTAAATAGACACAAGACAAGAAATTGGTGCAGCAGCGGTACATGGACAGCAGAGGAGTATATAGCAACGCAGACAAAGGCAGAATGGTAGACAACCAAGAAACCGAACGCAGACACAAACCCACCAAAACACATACCAAAGACAGATGTACAGCAAATCAAACCGCCAGTCAAACATACCCTCACCACCCTCAAGCTTCAAAATCACCGTCTGCGGCGTTCGCAAGGGATTCGCGTGTTCTGCAAGTGGGTGGTCAGTCGGGTAGACCAGGCGGTCGAGCTTGCAAGGAGAAAGTGACCAAGGTAGAGTGGGTAGGTAAGATGAAGAGCCGATCAGGAGCGGTTTATATGCCTAGCGATGCAGGGAGGATGTAGTTGTTAGGAGGCGATCGATACAGGAACCAAGCAAGCAAAGAAAGGTTTAGGGAAGGGGATTGGTACGAGGAAAGATATAGGGTGGAATGGGATGACGGGCATGTCGAGGAGCTGGCAGGTAAGTGAGCGAGTGAACAAGCAAACAGGGCACGTATGCGCGAGAAATTGATGAGTGTGGTGTTGTTTCGTTGAGAGGCATATAGAAAGACGGGGAGGAGGAACCAGGTGTGGAGACTTGGTTGATGGGACTGCGACGCGGTGGCGGTCAGGTAGACCGACCTCTTGAGTCGAGCATAGAGCACACGAGTAAGAATCACGAGGAAAGACCTGCCACCACGGCCTCTTGCTCCCCCTTCTTGTTGCTGCTCGCCTGCCGTCAGATATTAATCGGACAACAAAAGACCTGCATACCCAGATGATGTAATAACAATGTGTTCTCTTTTTTCGTACTCCACGAAACAAGAAAAAAAGGCGTGGGTGGAATTGATAGTAGCTCTAGCAGTAAATAATCAATACGTAACAAAAGGTGCAAAAACCAACAGGTTCCGCGCTATGATGTTGACCAGCACCGACCGCACCACCACCACCAACCAAGCGACCACCCGACCAGGGGCAGCAGCAAGCAGCATCATCATCAACGTTATCATCATCATCCATCTGCTATCGACCGTTTTTGTGCAACGCCAGCCATCCGTCACGAATGACCCTTGCATGCTCGTGATTTGGAAGAAGGGGAGAGTCTATGGAAGAGGAAGAAAACGTGTGCCTTACATACAAAAACCAGAAGAGCCCCTTGATCCAGAGGCTAACATGAGACGAGACCCCAAAAGAGGAAGAACAGAGGGATTACCCCAACAACAATCAAAAAGGCATGACTTTTCGTATTTCTTAAATCGCCGTGTCCATGGCACCACTACCGTCGTCATCGCTCGCTGTCGGCGCGGCATTCCTGTCAATGACGCCCAGGAGGCGCGCGTATGGCACTGTGATGCGTTGCAGGTCGCGGTGTTTGCCTGGAAGGCGGAATACTGGTTAGCAACACGCAATTCATCAACGGCGAAGAAGAGGATGGGTGACGACTTACCAAGAACGACGACAATCTCCTTCAGCAACTCTTCCTTCTTCCATCCAACCAGCTCCTCCTTTCCGTCCCTCAAGACCAAGGCGTTCGAGTTTTCCGCCGCCTCCCCACTCCCATTTGTCTCGCCGTGCTGCTGCTCTTCGCCATCGTCTTCGAATATGTTACCCATCAGCATGCGCAGCAGCTCTTCGATTTTACCCTTGAGGCCTTCGGCACCCAGTCGCTTGGCATACATGAGGAGGTAGAGCCTAAACTCCTCGCGTGCGCCCAGCGCCATGGCGGCCGCGACGCGGTTCTCCAAATGTGCGACACTGATGCTGGACTCGAGGTTTTCGAAGCCTTCGGCAGACAGGAGAGCCTTGATGAGGCGGCTGAGGTAGAAGGCACGCCCGCGCACGAGTGTGTGGGCAGTGGTGTTGCGTTCGAGCATGGGGATGATGCCGGCTGAGAGGTTTTCGGGGGCCACTTCGTCCATGTCTCTGTCTCGGTCCTTGTTGGCGGCAGATACGGTCGAGGATGATGACAGGTTGCCGACCGAGCTGTCTGTCGTGTTCCAATACTGGCTTCCGACAGCCCACCATGGTTCGGATAGGCGCTGCCAAACGTAAAGAGTAGGAGAGTAAGAGTAGCCATCGCCGTTGGAGAGGGCGACGATGATGCGGCCGGCAGAATTGAGACGGGCAAAGATGATGCCGGGGGTGGGTGTGAGGTGCGGTCCTTGTGTTGCCGAAGCAATGTCTAATACAGGACCGATGGATATAGGGGGATGAGGAGAAGAGAGAGTTTTGATATTCCAGACGTGGCAGGTTCCTACGGCAGTGATGCAGAGAAGATACCATCCCCTGCAGTCTAGAATGACGGGGTTGGCTTCGACGATCATCTCGCTGACAAGGCGACGACCAGCAGGCGACCAAATGTATATGGAACCACCTTCACACGCGGCGGCCCAAAAGCTGGGGTTGCCCGTCGTGAGGATGATTGCCCGGGGTATGAAGTCTTGCCACAGGTTCTGGCCTCGTTTAATGCAAGAGACTCGTGCGGGATCTCTATCCTGAGGGCGTCCTGTCCTAGATGCTCCGGTTGCATTGCGGACTTCTAGCATTACGACATCCTCGTTCGCGTTGTCGCTGCCTGGCTGCGGTGGTTCGCTTGCGTCGACCGTTCGAACAATGACGCTCCGGACCAAAGGAATTGCCAACCGAAGTTGACTGACAGCCAGGCTGGGGTTCACTATCGCGGGACGAAGAGGTTCAGGGATTTCAGTTTCCGAGGGTCGTTCCTGGGGTTTGACAGGCGCGAGTCCATCTGGTGTGTTTTGAAGAATAGGAGCTGCGCCATTGCGCGTCGAGTTGGCAAGCCTCCTTTCTATTCTCCGTTCGTCGTCGCCTTCTATCTCGGCAAACTTTCTCTTGTTTCCAAGGAGCAAAGAAACCAGGCCACCCTTGGGGAACCCATCAAATGGTTTCGACATGTCAACAACGCTGTGCGGGTCGTCTTGGCGACCTCCGGATCTAGTTTGCTGAGAGGTAACGAGCTGAGTTTGGGGTAGCGACGACTCTGCAAGCCCCGATGATGCTGAAACAAGCATTGGTGCAATGCGTTTCTTACCATCCTTGGTGACAGTGACTCGCTGCTTGAGCTTGTCGACTCTCGTGTCGCTTGGCGGCTGACTTGTTGGTTGTGCTTGCCCATTCGTTACCGGAGCAGGAGCGTCGCCTGCTCCAGAAGCCACGCCATTCGTGCGAGGGGTACCAGGGAGGCCGTTAACCATTCCTGGTCCGCCGTCTCCCATGAGCTCTCCCATACGACCCTGAACACCTTTGAGCTCCCCTGCCTTGCTGCCTTCTTCAAGGAGAAAGGCCTCGGTACTTTCAACCATTCCAAGTCTCCGTCCAGCGCCAAATTTTTGTAGCGACTTTTCATTTTCCGAGACGGGAGCAACGTAGCCCAATTCGCCCGGCTCGAACACGGCAGTCAAGATACTCCCATCCAAGCTGGTAAGATATAGTTTCTCGCCATCAGGAGACCATGAAAGGTCCGATATTGATTTGCCGCATAGCTCTTGAGTTACAACAAATGGTCGTGCGAAGCTCGTGTTCCATATGCTCAATGTCTTGTCTTGTCCGGCGCAGGCAACAACGGTAACGGAGCCGAGGGTGATGTTTCCACTGGCATCTTTGTGGGCGTCCGTAAGCGGTTCTCGATAGAACATTCTCGGCGAAAATGCGCAAACTTCGACAGGACCCTCGTGACCAATCAAGTTGATGTCGCCATCCCATGAACCTCTGTTGATGATTGCAACAGAGCTGACTGGGCCGTTTGTCGAGTTTGCGGCAGCAATGTGATTTCCATCTGGCGACCAGGAACAGCGGCGAAAGTATGTAGTCAAGGGAGAGGCCTCGAAGGGGGCGATGATTGTCTTTTCAAGGACAAAGTTGTTGACGGAATCCTGAGCCGTTGCGTTGGGCGCGGGAGGGGTGAAACGAAAGACTTTGATTGTGCGATCGTCGCTCGAAGTAGCAAAGTACTTGTTGGCCGGATCAAACGTAATGCCCTTGACGTGGCTCTGGTGGCTGTTTATGGTCTTGAGCTTTTCAAAAGTGTGACCCGACCAAATGACCACTTTGGAGTCCAGGCCCACCGACACCAATATCGAAGAATCGTACGACCATCCCAAGTCTTGCACGTCGTTGTCGTGTCCGATTAACCGGCGGAAGACGCGCCAATTCTCCACGGGCGGTTCCTCGTTGGATCCTGCAAAGACCTTAGCAGCGAGCCCCCCGCTTCTCGTAGCAATCCATACCAAATGTTGAGTGCGTCGGTGGGTTGGGATCGTGTATGTAGACGCAAACGACTCTGTCATCGGCGCCCGAAGCCAAATATCTCCCGCTGCTCGAGAAGCGCACGGCGTGGATTACGCCCGAGTGGTTGCTGACGGCTGCGAGTTGTTTCGGCTTGTTGTAATCGGCTTTTCCACAATTGAGGATGGCGTCGGTCGACCAAATGCGCACATGGCCATCTGTAACAGATCTCAGCGGTCTCGAATCCAAGGCGCGATGCGACGCGGCCGGCGCGGTGCAGGGCATCCAATGCGCTTACCTCCAGCAGCCGTGGCAAGCCTTTCTCCGTCGGGAGAGACGTGGCAGCTGTAGACTTCGTAGTCTCTCGAATCACCTAGATAGCAAACAACGCGTCAGCTTTTGGAATTCGACGGCGCAGAGGAAACGCAGCGGGTGCGACTTTCGCGGAGCTCACCAGGATGGGTCAACCAGAGGGGCTTGACAATATGCATTTTGAGGCTGGGCGGACGAGGGTGTCCTCATAATCAGAGGAACGAGGGGGCGAGGACGGCGGGAGATGGGTGTGATGGTGGAAGCGGAGGTGTTTGTTGGTGGTTAGTGGGAGCCGTTGATGTTGCAGCATATGCGCTTGGAGCTCTCTCACTCACCAGTGCAGCGAGCGATCTGCGACGGAGACGTGGACCAGGGTTCGCGGACTTGGCGCGTACCTGTATGTGGGCGGCGGGTGGTGCCGGTGACGTTGCTCAGCCAGGAACAAAACTCTTTTTAACAGCTACTCCCAGCTACGTAGGCAATGTACTAACAGCCATCTACTCCTACCACCTATGAAGGATTCATCTCCTGTTGCAAGCCAACGTCGTCTACCACCATCCATCTCATGGCTGCCCATTCGAGAAATGCCTCCCACTCCTCGCCCTCCTCTTCACCCCACCGGTTCTCATCCCGGAATCCCACTGCCAAGGCGATTCTGTCTACTGCCGCCCGCTCCTCTTCTCTCATGTAGCGCACCGACAAAGGCGTGCCTTTTGCCCACGTCACCCTCCTCATTTGATCATTCCACGTCGAAATTGAGACGAAACCAAGTCCTACCACAGACGCCAGATATGCCGCTCCACCCGCGTACACTTTGATGGCCGCAGTAAAATTCTCCTCTGACGTCTGCGCCTCTGCGTACATTTGGCCGAGGTAGTAAAGAGCAATGGGAAGGCTGCCGACCCCTAGCAACGGCAACGACACCTTGCGCACTAGCTTGGCCTTGTTGAAAGCGCGCGTTCTGAACGTGTTTTCGACCATTTCCATTGCCAAGAACATGTCCTTGTTGGCAAGTGCCGCATCAACGGCTTGATTCGCAATGTGCGCCGGGATTGCTGCTAATATCCGGTCGGGCTTGGGGTGCTTATACTGGACTGGTGAAGAGTCAGGCTTTGGGATGGGCTTGGTGGCGTAAAGTTCGAAGACCTCGAGTATTTTTTCAGGCTGGCGCAACTTCGCCTGCACTTTGACGTATAGGTCCAGCATTTCGGGATTGATGAAGACGGGAGGGTGCAGCATCAGTTGGTGTACTAGCGAAGATAGCTTCTCGGCGGGATTCTTGGTCGAAAGGGTCGCTGTGTCCAGGTCTGATAGCAACGACGCTGCGTCGGAAACGCTTTGCTTGGGGTTGGGCGCTTGTTCTTGAGTGCCCTTCATGAGAATGGCGGCCATTTGATCGGCTTCTCTCATGATTGGGACCAGAACATCCTCTGAAGGAACGGATTCCTTTTGTGAGAGTATATGTTTAATCTTTTTCTCCAAGTTGGCTATTACAGAAGGCGCGTGGATTCCGGTCAGGGTTGCGTCATTTTCGACAGTCCTAATAGCGGTTGTTGACTCCTTGGCTCTTCTCGTTTGTGTAGAAGTATGGCGCGCAGAGGGACACGGTCGGTGGGTTTGTGGGCTGCGTCCGAGGCAATTTGTGTGGAGGGTCGTAAAGCTCGTCGCCGGGCGCGAGGTAGAAGGCTGACGGAGAGCAAGACTGCATAACTGATTGACCGTCTTGGGATGTGGGCGAACAAGACGTACGGGATTCATGATGGGAGCAGCTGTTGATGGCGTGGATCAGGGTAAGGAAGTCGTGGGGAGAGCTCGGGGAGCTGGCGGGATTGATTGCCCTGTGCGTTGGGGCGTGGGCCACAGACGGGCGCTTCTGCCTCACCGCCTGGGCAGAATCCACCTGTAAAGTAAACTGTGGAGTAAATTTTGTAACTTATTGGGTTAGCGGCGCTTATTAGCTAGTATGTTTCACCACTCAGTGGGCCACTCCAGTCGGTAGGCCACCCCACCAACATCAAAAGCTCATCCTCGTGCAAATCAGCAATGACAACACAGAACCTCGAATCAGCCCAGAAAGAGGACACACTACTTCTTGCTAAGCAGGCTGTTCAAAAAGACCGAGTCTCGAGTATTGGCCAGGATGCGACATCTTACGATATACCTCGAACCACTGTTCAACGTCGTCTTAATGGAACAGCCTGCCAAAGCGCGTCTGATTCGTAAAAACGAAAGCTGCAGCAGTCTGAAGAGAAAGCTTTAGTTCAGTGGATTCTAAGCCTCGATCGGCGAGTATTCCCTCCCCGAATCATCGATGTACGAAGGATGGCAGACTGCTTACTCGCTGCGCGCGGCCAATTGAGGGTATCAACGCGTCCGGCTGGGCGATTCCGCCCTTCATCATCCTCGCAGGAAAGGTCCACCAATCAAACTGGCATCGACAGCTGCCAGCTGATTGCATAATTACTGTAAGCGACAATGGGTGGACGACAGACCAGCTCGGATTTTAAGGGATCAAGCACTTCCATACGCACACAGAGTCTTGCGCAAAGGGAGCCTACCGTTTACTCATCCTCGACGGGCATAGCAGCCATGCGACGCCTGAATTCAATCAAAACTGCATCTCAAACAACATAATCACGCTCTGCAAGCCCGCACATACATCTCATCTTTTCCAACAGCTTGATGTAAGCTGCTTCTCTCCTCTTGCGCGCATGTACGGCCAAGAAGCTCAAAATTCGTTCGCCAAGGAATCCATCTTATTGATAAGGATGACTTTCTTCCTGTGTACTCGAAGGCACGCCCGTCAGTCTTTACGGATAAAAGCATCAGAAGTAGTTTCAAGGCCACAGGACTTATACCATGCAATCCACAACGCGTCTTATCGTCTCTCACCGTTACCAAAACACGCTCTCCACCAGGTACGGCGAACGGACAAGCACCTCAATGGACGTCAGAGACACCTCGTACTCTATCTCAGCTAGAGAAGCAGGCTTGGCTTATACGGGATTTCATCCAGCGCCAATCCCAGAGCCCAACAAACCAAGCCTTCAGCCAACTTGTGAAGGGATGTCAGCTGTTGATGAATTCAGTTGTAATACTCGCAAACGAGAAATCAGAGCTTCGTACTGCTGATCAACGGCGAAAACGAAAGCAGCATTACCAGTGAAGGTGTATTGCACAAGGAGGAGCTCTACAGGCTCAGCAGGGGCAGTTCTTAGTTCATGGGATAGAAAATAGGGAGGCTGATCGACGGGAGGCGACGGCTGTATGGCAATGCGCGCCACCAACGTGCAGTGATTGTCACTTACAAGGCAATACGATCCGGCGACAAACTGGTAAGCAAAGAGTAGTTAGGAAGCCATCTTACTTGAATTCAAGGCGTTGCGGTCAAATAATTTTACTGAGAAGCGTTTTGGTGTTGGTGGGTGGCCCACTGACTGGTGTGGCCCACTATGTGGTGAAACACGTTAAACTCTGCAGGGGAGGCCCACAGGCATATTCTGCCTAGGCGGTGAGTCACAATAGCACAAGACGGAGCTTGAGCGAGTCAGTATGCCATACTTTTTCGACGTTAACTCGGTCACGTTTATGCCCCATCTTCTGTTTGTTTTCGACCAGCAACCCTTTCTCCCAGAATGGTCTGTTTGGGGGCACGACTGACTTCCAGGGTGCAGACAAGTGTCACTCTCGGATGGCAACGGTATCATAGATTCCACGACAAGCTTTCTCAATTCATCCTCCCAAAAAGCAACCGCAAGTCGATAAAACCTTTGGGCCTTCCTGCGATACTCCACGAACCCCAAGTCCAAAAGCTTGCATGCAACCTGGATATTCCTTCCCGGATAAGGAGCTCCTACATCGAAACCTCTCCTGCATCCCATAGGTGGTTCAAGCACGGGATAAGAGCCAGCACTCTAAACACAGATCTTTTCAAAGAAAAGGGTGCTTCGTCGCTAGTTCCGCTGGAGTATCTGGGACTCGATACAGAAAGCGAGACTCCTATTTTCAAGCGTTTCAAGGCACCGTTGGCCACGTTCGCCAGCTTCGTCGAGACTCCCTCTCCAAAGTTCAACCTCTACCTTGCACAATGCGATTTCAGCTCCTTTCCGAAGAGTCTCCAAAGAGACCTCAACTTCTTCCCCAGATTTCTGAAAAAGTACACCACAGAAAATCACGTCTATGGTCGCAACATCTGGATTGGTACGCCGCCAACGTATACGCCGCTCCACCGCGACCCCAATCACAATTACTTTCAGCAGCTCGCCTCGGAGAAAAAGGTCCGCCTCATGTCCCCTGAAATGGGGCTCAAGGTGTATAGTAAGCTTGCAAGCAACAAGAGCGACGATTGGACCTCAGGTGCCGATCCCCGAGGCCGGATTCGAACAGAAGAGATGATGGCCTCTTCCCAGAGACAGGATCTTTACCGAGCCGTTTGGGAGAACCAAGACCCAGAAATTGAGATCTATGAAGGCGACCTTCAAAGAGGTCAGGCTCTGTTCATTCCGGCAGGTTGGTGGCATAGCTTCAAGAGCGAAGGGAAAAACTCCATTTCGGCATCAGTCAGTATATCATCCATACCCGTTCTCTCTGGCGTTTACAGTATGCTAATTAATGCAGATAAACTACTGGTTCCAGTTCGATAGGACTGAATGCAGAGCATTGAGAGATCTTGGGAGGCGCAGGCGTCAGGCCCGCGATATGGTCTCCAAGATCACGTTAAGCCCAGCAAGCTCTCTGCGGTCACAAATGCATGATATCCATCGGATGGGAGAGAAGGCAGGGTTGACTGCGGAAGAATTGCTTGGCGATGTTTATCAAGATGTTATGACCGCCGAATATGACTATCGCAGAGCGTTGTGGAAATGGGGATATCGAGATGAACCGACATCAGACTTTCACACAAGAGCTTTACTTTAACCCCCCTTCGCGGAAAATCACCCTCTTCAATCGCAAGGGCCAAACATCAAGCATTTCCGGCAAACGCAAAGGGACAACTGCCTCGTCCCTGTGCCATAAGACTTAATTTTGTCTTCTCCGCTTGCGACAATCCTTTGCCTTCAAATTGTGCCGGGCCGACGTGCTGGAGATCATATCCCTCGGAGCCATATTTTCCAGGAGTGGGATAAGGTCGACCGGTTATCCACTTCAACCAGGCCTTTAGCCCCCATCGGTTTGAGAAAGTGGGCTCTATGTACCTTTGGCAGAGGTTAGCACATACGATTCAATTTTGGGCACCAACCGATATGGTAGCCTACCAAGGTTCAGCCACCCATTCCAGCAGATGCTTCTTGCCGCTCTTGTTGGGCTCGTCAGCAATCTGTTGAAACTTCATAAACTGTGGACGAGGTAGCGCAAAGTGGCGCAAGAGGAAGGCACGGAGACGTAATGCTCTCTCGACATTCCTTTGGAATGCTTCCGATGGCGCGTCGTACCTACATTGTAATCAGCATCAGGCCCAATCGTTCTGTCGAATCACCCACATCATGGCTTTGCGAAGGCGATCGTCCATCAGTGACGACACAACGCTGCAGGCTGCGGGATAAATGGCCTTGGGCACATCCCACAGCAAAATTTTAGTGGTCTCGTCAGCTGTCTTTGTATTGGCCACGTCCGGCACCATGCACTTCTCTTCGTACTGTTCGGCCCACTCCTCCACATCCTCCAGCCAGTGCAGGCCATCAGTCCAACCATTCCCAGCACTCTGCAGCTCCTCGTACGAAATTCCCATGGCATCACCCACGCTCTTCCAAAATGTGCCGAACGCGCAACGTTCCAAGTCGGTCAGCTTCCTCCACTCGCAGCGGTCGATCCAGCGCCCCGGCTCCAACGCAAACAGCGCGAGCGTGTACAGCAAGTCTGCGTTGGAGATTTTGCCGCTCGCCTGGTACATGCTGTGGAGATAGTTCATGCGGGCGATGCTCGCGTTGGCGCGCTCGGAATCTGGCGGGTAGGTCATAAACTCGCCAATAAGGACGACTGTGTCGACGTAGCGCTTGGGCGCGCGGTCAGGGGTCGACAGCTGCTTGGTCGCCACCAGCAGCCGGCTAATGGACGGGATACCGTAGGTCCGGAAGAGGGCGAACTCGAGCGCCTTGTTTGTCGTGAATGGGAACTCGAATTCGAAAAGGTACTTTTGGATCTCGAAGGCGTGTTGGGTCGTCATTTTGCGGTAGTCAGCGCGCGTGCGGTACGGGTATGAGGCCAGCTTTTTGTTCGTGCGACGGAATCGAAGGGCATGGCAGAGGAGAACGTAGCAGACGATGGCGCCTCCAGCTGTGCTTCGCGGGTGCTGTTTGGCCAGGCCAAGGAGCATCGCTAGGTATGGTCCTGCTCTTGTGGCAAAGCTCTGCAGACTTGCGAGTGCTTGCATGGTTGTTGATGATACTGCTTCAGATATAGATACTGATGTTTGCGCCATGATATGTGTCTCCTCTCCTGTGGTCTACTTTCTATTCGTTGAACTCTGTCGAACCTCTTCAGGCTGCTTTCCTTGGATTCGCCAAGTCTTCCAGGAAGATACGGCGTGAATTTGGGCGCAACTCGGGAGCGCTCGTGGTCAGCAACAGAGACAATTCGGCCCCCTGCTGAAAAAGGGCGCACAAGGTAAAGACCCTCGGCCTCAGCGCGCAGCAGGCAGTCTCTAATAGATATAACGTCTTTGTCCTCTTCCAAAATCGGCCGAGTCCCGAGCGCTTATTGCTCTCTCCCTTTTTTCCCCACTTGGCGCAAGCATTACGTTCGGGGCTACGGTCTGCGCGCTCGGCCTTGCCGGCCTGAATCACCACCCGATTGAAGCACGAGATGGGAGCGCGTGAGTCGAACAGCCGGACGCCGGCAAGAGATGATCCCGAGCGACAGGTTGGCGCGTGGACCTTCTTGCTAGCCGTGGGCGCTAGCCAGCTGCAGGAAAGGGGTAGGGCAAGGTGACGCAATGGTGGATGTGAGAGAATTCTAGCCGGAAGGTGCGGGGAGGGGGGGAAGTGCAGCGTGATGGATTCTTCAGAAGATGAGGCGGAAAGTGGTCATATCTGAGCTGAGATCCGGAGGCATCGCGTCACCAAGCATATGTAAGTAGCGCATGGCGCGCAAAAGTCGGCATCTAGAGAAGCCAGGGGAATGCGGGCGCGAAATGGGTGCTTGGCGGACACGCGCGTGCCTCCAACAGGTCCCTTTTCCATCCTCTGATCCCGAACGCGGATAACAGAGGCGAGAGAGGGAGGATGTAGATACGATAGCTTCCAATTGTGCACCGTCCATTGGTCGTCTGGATTCTGGCCCCCAGGCACACCGTTCGTGCTCAATGCGGCTTGGGCTGGACTTGACACTGCGAATAGAAGCTTGGAACTGCGAGACTACTCCTTCTCCTACATACATCGGCGCAGGGTCTTCGCTCGGGCGTCAAAGAAGGGGATGGATGAGCGGCGCGGCACTTTGAGGCGCATCTTCCTCATCTGTTTCTGGCTCTTTATTTCCAGTCCGTGATCTCCTCTTTGTTCGACGTAGAGACATGAGCAGACAGGTGTGTCGTCACCTCCTCTAAGCTCGGGCGTCTTCAGACGGGTCAGAAACCACACACACACACACACACATTTTTTGAACGTCCTGTGAATATCCCTGCCCTGAATAGCCAATAAGCTCAACCGGTAATTATGGACATTGCGCGCAAGGTTTGTGGGCAAATATTGCGGCCAAACACCTCGTCCTAGAGCGAGGGCTGCACCAATGAAACAGGTGCATGATAGCCAACCGTTCCCCAACCAGCCACATTGAAAGCCCACCTT
>JAIFKG010000897.1:0-27146 GCA_020351975.1 Phyllosticta ampelicida | reverse complement strand
TGGGGGCCATTGCGGTGCGAATGAGCTGGGCACTCACGTGATCCCAGCCAGATCCACCGGTCCCATGCCCCATGGGCGCTGGGCTAGCGCCTGGGACCTTAAAATATCATCATCATCATCATGCACCCCTTTCAGCATGGACTTCTTTCGCGTGCTTATAAGAATATTGGATCCCCTAGCCTCAGACGTCAATAAAAGCGCGTCGATGCGCAACTCTCTAAACGCGGCCCTATCTCGAGCCTTTGAATATCTCGAACGTCTCTCTGCTGCCAGCTACCAGTAGACGCTTTGCTAAGCCCATGAACCCTCAAAAACCATAACGCCCAGCCATATGCATTGCAACCCTCGTCTAGCGAGCTCTCAAGAACGGATGCGCTTCTGTGTTGAATACATATTCATCTAAACTGACGACGTTAGGCTCACTGAAAAGCAAGTAGTAATACTTGAGTGTTTCCGCCGTCTGATCAAAGTTAGTTGAGGGCCAGTTCGAAGACAAAAAGCAAAAACTCACCCAAAAGCTCTCGCAGGAGTCGACCTTGCCTGGATTCGAGGAATCAGCCACGTTGTTGATGGCGGCGTTGCCAATGTCCGTTGTCGTGTAATTGACAACCGACTTGAACATATTCCAGCCCTTGTCCTGCAGGGTCTGGTCGCCGGATATTCTATACATGATGAAGACGGATTCGATGGCCTCTGGACGCAACATGTAGCGCGCGTCGGTGTAGGCCGTAAATCCAGGCGGAAGATGTTGGCTCTCAATGTAGTCCTTAATGACCTGGCGGTCCGTCGTGCCTGTGCGCTGTCCGACAGACTCATGCCAGCGCGTTTGATTCCACTTGCAGTCGTCATCGTCGGATGCACCGCACGGGACCACTTGCAAAATTTCCGGCATGATTCCAGTAGGCGTCGACTCGTAAGCCCAGATGCAACCATCGGTAAGCGCGCGAGCGACTTTGAGGTCCTGAGGTCGATTGAAGATTTTCGCTGCAATTCCAACCATTCCGCCCGCAAAGCAAGTCAGATGTTGACCCTCGGGCTCCAGAGTCATCTTGCTGCCCCCGGCGGCTCTGACGGTTCCCGAAAACAAAAGATCCAAGTTTTGCGGGTTCAGCGGACGAAAGAACATGTACTTCTTGGCAGCTTCGATGGCGTCGATGAACATGCTCTTGTACTGAGTCACAACGCCACCGAGGAGGAGGTACTCCTTGGGAAGGTATTCGTACAGCGAGTCGGCCATGGCTCCAAACGTAAATGATCGATCGTATGACAGGCTCTTTTTTCTCGGGTTGACGCTGATCGGCCAGAGTCCTCGAACCTTGGTCTCATCCTGCTGCGCCTCAAACTCGTCCGTGATGCGCGCGATGGCATCGTAGTACTTGGGGTTTCCTGTGAGTTGGGATAGCCGGGTGAACTCCATGCTTAACGACCCGATTTCCGCCACAACCGCAGAAGTACCCGCTTCTTGCGTCGCACCGTTTACGCCCTTTTGCCGCCAATCCCAGCGCGTAATGGGAAATCGGTTGGGCGTATCAAAGGCGCGATACAACATTTCGCCCATGTCTGTGGCCTTTTGGAGCAGAATCGGGTACTTCTTGCCGCTGAGGTCGTAGGCAGACAAGAGGCCTCCCAGGTATCGAATGGTAGTCTCAAAAACATTAAGGTATCCCATGTCCGAGGTGGAAAAATCAATCCTCTTCAACGCCTTGACTGCCATGTCGAACTCGTCGTGCAGACCCATGATCCAGAGGGTGTCAAGAGAATCAACCAGAGTTGCGCCCCAACCACCAAACGTATTTTTAAATTGGCCAGACAAGGGAGCCAGCTCGTCCTGAAGCCAAGCATACTTCTTGTACCCTTCCCAAGAATGCATAAACGTCTCCTTGACAATGGAAAGTCGCCTTTCTCGCTCAATTCGGTGCTGGGGCGTCTCGCCGGCAAAACGGTCATACTGAATTAACGGAATGGTCGTGGGCTTGGCCGTGGGCAGTGGCCGGTACGACGTTACGGGAAACTTTTCGGTGACGGAGCCCCAGCGAATGGGCTTTTGGAGCTCGCGGTCCGCGTATGAGCGTAGAGGAACGGGGCTGGGCGGTTCTCGCACGGACAAGTTGGAGACGTGGTAGAGAGTGAGGATGGCGAAGACAGCCGTGACAAGCAGCAGGGTGGACCTGCGCGGAGGCATGTTGAGCAGGTCAACTGTTCAAATGGAGAAAGCAAGACAGCAAGCGAGGAGCATCTGTAACGACAGGAAGAAGCCAGGTTTAAGAAGAGAGACAGTGAGGGCCCAGAGGGGTCCAGGGTCACAGTAGTGGGAGCTTGGCAGTTTTGACCTAGTGCTGAGGAGATGAAGTAGCTTTGACCCGGGTGATGACGGCTTGGGGCGTTTGATCCTGCCGAAGCTGAGGTGGGAGCTGCAGTACAGGCGGAGCGAAGGAATGGACAAGTAGAAAAAGGTGGTGAATTGGAGAAAAACAGACGGTGAGTGGAGAGATGAGTTAGATGTTCAGGAGAGACGAGGCTGTGACAAAACAAGCAACAAGGGTCATGAGCAAAGGACATGGATGGTATTCCAAGTGCCAGGTGCGAGGTGCATGGTGGGGAGCCTTGTGCCCTGACAGGCAGTGATGAGCGCTGCGAGACATGACGGCCGACCACGCGACTTCATGTTTGTGGTGATGATGCGGTAGAAGTTCAAAGGGGAATTTGGCTGAATGGCTGAATGGCTAGATGGCTGGATGGCTGAATCTATGCCACAGCTGGTCGCCGCCAAGCCCGCCTGCCGCCATGAACGCATCACGACCCTCCTCTGCATCCCACCACGTCTGTGTCCGCAACTGCTGTACGCGCCATATCGTGAGCTTCCCAAGTTTCATACCCAACTCACTCCACCTTCGTCACAGCCACTGGATGTCCTTATCAGGTCATGTCTCAAGTCACTGCGTGCGTCGCTCCTCGAGTCCCCCACCGTATCAACCACTCGGCTAACCCAACCTCCAGCATTTACTTCATCCCCGCCGGTCCCAGTGCCCCTGCGCTGTCCAGCCTCGTTGATCGCTTTATTCGCGCCTTCGATCCTGTCCCTTCTGGGATTTTCCAGCTGCACCACCGCCTTTTCCGCTCGACGCCCTCCTCAACCACCGACAAGTCTCCCCCGGCCCTGCAGCACGTCCTTTTCCTCGGCCACTATCCCGAGAGCGCATTCATACATGTAATCGGCCCAAAGACTGGGTGCAATGGGGATCAGGCAGACTCTACGGTAACGGGAGACTCCAGCGGAACCATCATCGCCATTCCGCCTCAACAAATGGAGCCATACAGCAGCTTGCTCAATCTCAAGTTCGGCGCACTATGGATGTACAGGATGGGATCACAGCTTTCTGGCGGCACGTCCTACACTGTTGACGATTGCACCGTCCGCATGGGTGAATTGCGCGAGATACGCGGGCAGATGCTCACAAGAGGTACCATAATATGCATTCAAACTGCCGATAAACCCAAAGACGATGTCACAGTAAAGAGCGAGGCCGTCGAAGGAGAGACACAAAATTTTGAAGCCAAGAAGGCCCGTGTCCGAGAAATCTGGTCCAAATTCGATGTACCCGGTGCCAAGGAAATTATATCATCTCGCGAGACCAGCAAGAACGACAATCTTTCCTTTGACGAGGCTCAACTGTGGTGCGAGGTCCTGCACTTGCAAAAATGAGCGTTCGCTAGCGAATGCGATTTGCATCTTTACCGAGGCTCGTGTCAGACTGGGTCCAATGAGTAATTTCGACTTCGGCACCGTCATCCAAGAGCCTGTAATGCAAGAGACGTAAGGCGGCTGGTCTTTCGTCCCTGCAAATTCTGGACTTGTTGCCGTCGAGCCCGGTATATAATTTATAAGCCGCGGTTCACGGTTTCCGTCTTGGCTTTCAGGACTTGTTGCGCTGTGACTGGTCACAACGCTCTCATGCCAGCTTAGGACGATGAGTATGATCATGTTCTGAAGACCAGTCTACATACTGTCGAGGTAGGTTATAACAAGTCGCCAAATTGTGCCTGAATTCGTATATATTGCCAAGATGCTGCCTCATCGATTCCCATAATTGGAGCCGAAGCGGAAACTAAAGGCTTAACTTTCTGTCCAAAGGTCAGTAGTAGGCGCATAGCAGAGTCCCGGGTCATCGACCTCGGTGGAAACCCAAGGATGAGAATCACTGCTCCTGATTCAGATGGAAGCCTTTGCTTTCAATTTTCAATTTTCCATCGTTGATGATATGTCGCCTTGCTTTGGAATAAGCTGCTCAGATTACCAATCACCTTTACTAAGACATTCCTGTCTGCCGTAAGTCTGTTCCTTGCTGAAAATTTTAAGTACAGTTGTCTTTTCGATATTTCGTTTCCTCGCCATCCAAACACCAACCACTTCTCCAACTACGACTCGAAAAACCTTGATCCACTCAGACGCCCTCCCCCTCAAGCTCCCTCCAGTCAGGCAAACGTCCCTATCTCAAAGGCTGTCTGAAGGTCAGCCTCAGGCTTAGTCCAGTGGCCCAACTCGCTCCTCTGGTCACTCTCATTCATCAACCACGACACCATGTTGCCAAATACGACGCTTCCCACCAGGTTCAGGTGCGTGTCGTCGTCGCTAGCAAGATTGTACCGGTGCGCATTTTCCTCGCCTATCGCGTTCAGGTAGTTGGTCGACGCTTGGTTGAGGTCGAGCGCCAAGACGCCCGCGTCCGACGCTACCGCGAGCGTGGCGGTCCGCTGGTCCGCCAAGTCTTCCTTTACCTTGCCGGACTCGAAGCTGCGCCGCGAGAGCGGCGTCACGAGGATCTTTAGCGTGGGTCAGCGAATGGTGGCGGTTGAGGAGGGCGTGACGAGAGGGGCCCGGCTGAAGGGAGGGAAGGTTGGAAAAAGGTGTCGCGGGATGGTTGCTCAACTCACCGGGTTCCCGCCTGCGTCCTTGACGTCCTGCGCAAACTGCTTGAGGTTTGCCATGTACTGGTCGATTGAAATGCCCGTGTCCTCCTTCTGGTCATTGTGGCCGAACTGCTCTTTCGTCAGCACAGCGAACCATCAAAAAACGCAAAACTCGTCCCATCATCCGCCAAACCAAAGTCAAAATCTTCACACATACCTGAATCGTCACCCACACCTTCCACTCGCCACTCCTCTGCTTCACGTCCTCCAACAACTCGTCCCAATCTCCCCCTTCCCTGAACGAGACCGTCGTCGCGCCGTTGTGCCCGTAATTCTTGCCCTCGGCCCTGTTCTGAAGCGTCGTGTTGAGGAAGCCGTCGCCCCAGCCACCCCCGGTGCCCCTTTGGGTCGCCGTGGTTGAGTCGCCAGCGAGCAGGAAGTAGGCCGGAAGGGAGTGCGTGATGGTGGGGGCGGCAAGCGTGAAGGAGAGGAGGGAGGGGATGATGATGGGAAGACGCATTTTCGTTGGTGCTGGTGCTGTGTAAGGAGTTGGAGGGAGCAAGGGCTGGTTCGACGTGGTGTTTTCTCTCCTCTCTCTCTCTCTCTCTCTCTCTCTCTCTCTCTCTCTCGTTCCTTTGTTCCACTTTCTTTTCACAAGTCGACCGCTCCCCGTCCCAAGGCTCTTATATACAAACCCCGTCTAACCTTGCCCCGTATATGCCTGATGTTCACCTGGCTTAGCTGCTATTGCCGGTCAACCAGGTTGCTCGCGACCAACCACGCGCTTCCGAGAGCCAAGACTTAATGCCGGCCGGTGAGCGTAGCGCGCAAACCAAACGTCCAGGAAAGGCGCTGCGAAGCGAAAGAGCTGCCCGTTGCGAGTTAGGAAGGTGCCTTTTCTGTCGCAGGGGTTTTTTCGTTGTCAGTGATAAAATGAGAGGAGCGCCTGTCTAGCGCGTACTGATAGTGCGTGGTTTTGGCCAGCCTTAAGAAACGTCTCGTCTGTCCGCTCATTATACAGACAACATCGTGGAGTAGTGACTATTTCGGCAGTTTTTCTTTGCTTTTTTCCGGACGGCCTAGCCTTTGCGCAAAGTTCAACTAAATCTATCGCTCGCATTGATCCGCGTACATACATAATCAAAAAAAAAGCCTACGCCGAGGAGCTGAACAGGCGAGCAAGCGGAAAAATAGATGGAATGGATGGAGAAGTTTCCGGCACCGCCGCAACCCCTCTCATACCACAGAAGAGCGATTTATGGAAAAATATCGCACGCCTTCTCACTTGCCCATATGTCTTCCACAGCACCCATCCATAAATTTATCCATAATGAACGGCCAGGGAGAGGAAACGAGGCGGCACGATTTATCCAAAAAGCTGCGGGTTCGTTGGCCGGCAATGACTACCATACCCTACTACTATGTCCACCTATCATGACACTTGACAGGCAGCGCGTGAGGAAGAGCATAAAATTAAAAGATGAATGAATGCCTTGTGCCCCTCCTCCACCACTGCTGTGCATACATACATACATACATGTATGCATGCATGCATACACGCAGACACATCGCCGCTCATCAATATTTGCAACGGCAAGCTAAGGTGGCAACGTGCGCTCCGCCAGCATCTGTTGTTAGCGTAGACGTAATTAAGCTTGTTTTAGGTCGCTTTTTTGACTCGTGCTGCTCGTCTGATAAAGCGTCGATCACGCGTATCGTATCCGTACCGCATCTCAACAGGGACCCCTCTCCCTACATCCATCCAGGCGAGCAATCAAGCCAGCGACCGCGTGCCTGAAAGACATGCACCTCGCGCGTGCGTTTGACAGAGCCAAGGTTGATCAACCGACCGGAGTGCGATGAGTGCCCAGCCGGCTGCAAGAGCAAGCAAGCCCGTCCACCGGAAAATCTGCAACGCTTGCCATCTGTCCGTTTGGGTTGATGTTGCTATTGCTGCGCCGTGCCGGCTGGTTGGCCGGTAGACAGAAGAGTGTCCACGACCCCATGGGACTACTAACAACTGCGGATCTCATGCACGGGTAGGAGGCTGGGCAGGTTGCTTGCTCGCTTGCATTGTTCCTCCTGTACTCCTCTTTCGCCCGTAGTCCGTATTATTATTACCATTATTATTATTAGTATCATCATCATCATCATCGTACCATTGGTCAAAAAAAGGTTAAGCTCGCGTCGGTACAACAAGATGGGTGGCTTGCTGTTTTGCTTGGCAACGATCGATGGTCTCATTGGTAACTACAGGAGCTAGCTATTTATGTCTAAATGTCGGGTGCTTGTATTCTGGACATCGGATACCAACCTCAGCAATATACCCCGAGGGTTAGCCGTTCGTGGCCCGAGGCCTGACCAGTCGCACATCCGTCTCGTATAGTCTCGTATACGTCGGCATATCACTTGCTCGCTTTGCAAAACGAACGTCTGCCATGTCGACTTCCCGCCCGCCATCTATCCGCCTACCCCTCTGCCCTCCTTTCATGTCCCCTTCTTTCTTCTCCTCCCCTTTCCCTCGATGCCCTAGACCGTACGCTCTTTCCATGTCTCAATGTGTAGCAACGCAGCCAGAAGAGCGGCGAATGAGGCGGTGAGGGCGCTGCTCAGTGGCGACAGTCCTTTAATAGCAGATAAGTAGAGGTGGAGAGGTGGATGCTTGGAAGTTCTGTAGGCGGGGGTCGCCGTTAAGGTTTACAGCCTGGCACACCTAAGGCTCGGATTCGTTGATCATGTCATGTCGGGTCGGGACTGAGGGAGGGAACCTACGGTGTTCCGGCTTGGCCGGTCACCGGGCGGGGTTTGAGGATGGGGCGACGGAAAAAGCCATGATTTGGATATTTGATATGTGGAGGACGGATGGATTGATTACTGTGTTGAACTTGGAGAGACGTGAGAGGGAGTAAGAGAGTGGTAGCTAGGTACTGGCTATCAATGTACTGTGGGACGTTGGACTTGGGAAGAGTGTTTATTTGATGTGCTGATCATGGTACAGCAGTTGCTTAAAGGAAAATTGAAGAATTCCTATAACATAAAGAGGAAATCAAATCAGCGGGTGGATTTCCGTTCGACGCATGTCATCTTGCATTCATGCCTTGCATTCATGCAAGCTTCGGATTCTAGGTGTGTTTCCAACTCCCCGTAGTGACAATCTAGTGCGCTGGACTTCCGAATTGCTTTTGTAGCCTTTTTCCCCCCCTTTTCGATCAAAACATACCAGAATGAGCTGAAGTAGAGCACCCGTACATCTGCACCGACACCGGCAAAGTTCTTTCAAAGAGCTTGGCTCGAAGCCGGGACAGCAATGTGCCGGGAGAACGTGAAACGCAGACCTTCGATTCAAACCTTTCTTTAGTGTCTTGTACCATTGACATTCATGACGCCCTGGCCCAGCTGGCTAGCCACGACTGTCGCCTCCCTGATGGCCCTAGCGACATGACCCCTGACGGCGCCCTCCTCGAGCGTCATCAACCCTCCAATCGTGCAGCCACCCGGCGTCGAGACTTGATCGCGAAGGACGGCAGGGTGTTTGTTTTCCTCGAGTACTAGACCCGTGGTGCCCCTCATGGTCTGGGCGGCCATGAGCTGGGCCTCCTTGCGAGGGATGCCCATGGCAACGCCACCATCGGCCATGGCCTCGAGGATCAGCGCGACAAACGCAGGGCCTGAACCGCAGAGCGCGGTCGAGGCGTCCATGAGATGCGGCGGCAGCTGAACAACGCGGCCGATGCGGTTGAAGATCCACGTGACGAGGGCCGTCTGGTCGGCGCTGAGCGGCGGCGTGGGCTGCGAAATGACTGTCATGCTCTGGCGGACGAGAGACGCCGTGTTGGGCATGACGCGCACGACACGGCAGGCGGAGCCATCTTGGGGGACGCCGCGGCCGAGGTAGATGGCGTCTTCAATTTGCTGCACGCTGACGCCGGCCAGGATGGACATGATAAGCTTGCCGGCCAGCGCGTCGGCCATGCCCGGCGCCGACAGGATGTCGCGGAAGATGTGCGGCTTGCAGGCCAGCAGGAGGATGTCGGCTTTTTTGGCGCCTGACAGGTTGTCGTTCACAAAGACTTCGAGAGGCCGGTTGTATTTGCCCAGTGCGGATTGGATGGCGGCCGGGGCGCCCTCCCACGCGTCGCAGGCGACGAAGTTGGTCGGCAGTCGTTTAGGGATCACTTCGTCAGCGCTAGCCGCACTGCTTGGGTCGTTGATGGCGCCCATTATGCCGCCGAGGATGGCGTTGCCCATGGTTCCTGGTTGTGTGTTAGTTCTCAAGATACAATGGCCCAATATCAAATTTGTTTTCTGGCATACCACACCCGAGAACCGTGAGGGTAAGGCCGGTATTGCTTTGAGTGGTCATGCCGAGAATTGGATGAGTTTGGTTCGTAGGATGAGTCTGGGGAACCGGTGGTGATCTGTTAACTGGACGAGATCCGACAGCATAAAGTCAAGTTGACGTGTTGTTGGATGTTTTGGGGCGAGTCATTCATGGGCCGACGCCAGCCGGGCCGCGACTCGCCAGGAACCATCACGGCAGGGCTGCATCACTCAAGCTTCGTCCATCGTTCGCATTTATTCACGCCAACATCATCCGCCATCCTTCGCCATGGCGGACCCCTTTGAAGTGCGCATGCGCTTCACCAGTCAACTGCAGCATCTCAACGCCTCGGTCACGTCTGCTCAGAAGGCCGCAAACTACGCGCTAAAGTACCGCGACATGGACGAAGATCTGCACTCGTGCATTTTGGAACAGTTGGAAAGGGTACGCTTCACGCAATTCTCGCATGCATGTCGCCTGCTTACGGAGCGCAGAATAACATGAATAACCGGGCCAACATCATGTACTTCATCGAGCATCTTTGCGACTTGGCCATGCGCGAGAACCACCCCGAATTCGTCCGCATGATGCAGCGCGACATGGTCAGGGTGGTGGATGCGGTGGCGCCGAGTGACGGCTCTGGCGCAGCAAACGTCAAAGTGGTCCGCAGGGTGGGTTGTTTATGACACAGCCGTGGTCTGTGCTAATTTTGTTGAGGTGCTTGCTGGGTTGGCGCAGAAGCAGGTCCTCCTTCCCCAAACGGTTTCTGAGCTCGAAGACAGCCTCAAAGAACGCGATACCTCTGGCGCACATGGCTCGCTGTCCCCAACAAAAGGCGCACCTGGCAGCGGAAGACATACTCCCCGTGGAAACGGTGCTATACGGTTGGACAAGCGGCAGATTGAGCAAAGGATCGAGGAAGATAGAGAGCGACACAAGAGACTGAGAGAGGTCATCTGGCAGGTGGATGCAGAGCACGACGGCGAGTTTGAGAAGCTCTGGGAAGAAAGCAGTGATATCGGCGAAGACGACTTTACCGGCGCCGAGGAAGACGCGGCCGAGCGGAGGCAGGCCATTGAGCTTGACTGTTGAGCAAGTGTTTTGCGGCGTTTGATCTTTCGAATCATGGCAAGGCGTATGGAATCACTCGAGGAGCTGGCTGGGAAATGCATGGAAGCGGCGTTTAAAGCGAGGACCGCTCATGGGGTTGGATTCGTAAAAATTCTAGCCAGGGCTCAGTATGCCCACTGGCAATAGACCTTATTTATACCTAGTCAGGCCGTCTTTAAAAATGGCAAAACCAACTCAACCGCGCGCTCCAGTCCTTGTACGCTGCCGTCAAGGCCGAGTCGGAGTTTCCCGTTCCTTTTGTGTGCCGTACATGTCCAAAGATGATCCCGTGTCGACCAGATGCTTAAGCCTACTCCATGACAACGACAGCGCCCAAAGCCTTCATGGTCTCGATGATCTTCTCGCCCTCATCCTTGGGCACATTCTCCTTCATCTGCTTGGGTGCGCTCTCGACAAACTTCTTCGAGTCGACCAAGCTCAGGCCCAGCATGCTCTTGATTTCCTTAATGACCTTGGGCTTAGCGCCGGCGTCGAAGCTCTGAAGCTTCAGGGTAAAGAGCGTCTTTTCTTGGGCTACGGGGGCAGCTTCCTCCTCCTCGACGACCTCTGCTGGTGCGGCGGCGGGGGCAGCGGCAAAACCGCCAACGGGCATGTCGGGAATGTTCAGGCAGGTCTGGACGAAGCGAGGCGTGAGCGGCACTGTTTTTGCGCCCCGTGGTCAATTGATAGATGGGCTGGTTACCTTGAGCGAGGAGACGAGGGCTGCAGTCTCCAGCAGGGTCAATTGGCTAATCTGGTCGACAATGTTGGCAATCTTGGGATTGGTGGGTGCGGCGGCGGGATCTGTCGACTGCCATCTCCGAGTGACGCGAGCAACGGAGGTGGAGATGCGGACGGAGGAGATGCGTGCAGAGCGAGCGCAAGTACGCAGGGCAGACTGGCATGCAAGAGACATGATGGCGGGCGAAGCAAGATGTGGTGGAGTTGGTCGGCGAGTGTTGCATCTCGGATAGACGCGGTGGTGGTGAACCCGCCCGCAGCCTTCAAAATCTCAAGGCCTAATCAGGTAAAGCGGCTTGGCAACCCATAATTTTTGGTAGCACTTGTCGGCGTTTTGCTTTTCAAACAAAACTGCCGTCGCACGGCAAGTTCGATATTCTGCTTCCCACTCGAGCGGCCCATGATGGAGTGCGGATGGGCTCTTTCTGTGCTTTACGCGCGCTCTCACGAGCTCCCAGAAGAGCTGAGATATTTGCTCCAGAAGAGCTCCAACCGGGAATTCGTCGCGGACCTTGCTCGAGTCTCTCTTGACCCACGATTCACAGATGACCTGTTTACACTTTTCGAGCCTCTTTTTGTCGATCTGCGCGGCATCTGGACTGCTCAATACTCGCTCGTCCAAGTCGTCCCGGCCTATGCGAGAATATTGCAATTTGCGCCGCATCTCTCCGATCATATCGAAGCTCTGCTGCGCAACGGCGCTGAACAGATTTCCCAGGCGCTGGCACCTCAAATATCCGATGAGGCAGAGCTTGCCCAGTTCCTCCTTGGGCTTTTCCGACTTCTCGTTTGTGACGCCGAGACCTTTGCGAAAACTATACCACCTCTCTCTCTCCAACAACTCCTCGTACACAAGAGCCCTGCCGTACGATTTCTCGCCGTCCGATGTCTTTGTGCATGTCTGCGGGCCGCTGATGCGGCAATGGAAAATATGCTTTCAAAATATGTAGGAAAAGAAGCGGTTCTTGGAGAGTGGGAGGGCAAGAGCATAGACTACCGATTCCTTGGTCTTTGGGAGGAGAAGAGACACAAAGATATATCTGAAGCATTGAGCGACGCGCGAGGGCAAAGAGCAGGCTATGAGCCTTCTCAGATCAGCCGCGTCATTACCAGCAAGGATCTCGGGCCTCACACTGCAGAAATCCACGGAGTCCTTTTACCGCGGTCAAGTGGCGTTTCTTCGTCTGTCGACGAGGGAGTGAGCCTTGTTCCAACCACTACGACTATTCTCAACCTCACTTCTGTGGCCAAGGAGCTGATCCAGCCCAAACCTCTTCTTATGACCGGCGTCGCGGGATCTGGCAAGACTCTCGTTGTTCGTTACCTTGCCCAAAAACTCAGCAAGCTCGATACCATGGTCACTCTTCACCTGAACGAGCAGAGTGACGCCAAACTTCTCATTGGCATGTATACCACTGGCTCGACTCCCGGTACTTTCAGTTGGCGTCCTGGAGTTCTTACAACAGCTGTGAGAGAAGGGCGCTGGGTGCTGATAGAAGATTTGGACCGCGCTCCTAACGAGGTCATCAGTACCCTCATGCCACTGATTGAATCTGGCGAGTTGCTCATCCCAAGCAGAGGCGAAGTTGTTAGGGCCGCTAGAGGATTCAAGATCATCGCCACGTTGCGAACAACTCTGAATTTGCGGGGCGAGGAAATCGTACCTGGAGGCAACATGCTTGGTGGCCGTTTCTGGAAAAGAATCCCAATTCATGCTCTGTCTGAGGAGGATTTGGGCCAGATTATTCGCCAGGGATACTCTCGCGTACCTGTTGCTTTGGTTCCCCAGATTATGAGTGTCTACTCGAGCCTCAAAGCCTTTCCCAAAGACAAGTCTTTCTCCGCAGTAAAGTCTGGCATTATACGGCCGGTCACTTCTCGGGATCTGTTCAAATGGTGCAGTCGCATTGATGCCCGGAATCTGGACAACATGTTCCTAGAGGCGGTCGATTGCCTTGCTGGCAGCCTGGAACAAGGTGCTGTGAGAGACCTTGTTGTCGCTTGTATCGCACGAGAGCTTCATGTCGATCCGCAAAAGAGGGATCACCTCCTGTCTCAACGGCCGATTGCATACAAGCCCTCGGAAGATGATCAAAGCGGCCAAGTGACGATTGGACGCATCTTATTACAGCGGAACCAGCTAAAGAAGCGCAGAACCCCCAGACCTTTTGCTGCAAACGAGCATACCCGACGCCTGCTAGAGAAGATTGCTGTCGCTGTTGGGCACCGGGAACCACTCCTCCTTGTTGGCGAGACAGGTACGGGGAAAACCACGGCAATCCAGCACCTTGCAGGGGAGCTTGGCCGAAAGCTCGAGGTCTTCAACCTGTCACAGCAGAGCGAAAGCGGTGACCTTTTGGGCGGTTTCAAGCCGGTCAACACTCGCAGCCTCATGGTTCCTATGAAGGATCGTTTCGATGATTTGTTTCTCTCGACCTTTTCGCAAGACAAGAATCGTCTCTTTCTGAATCAATTGAACGAGCACATGGCCAAGGGACGATGGAAGGTCGTCTGCAAATTCTGGCAGCAAGCTCTCAGGATGCTTGACGAGGCAGCCAGGACCCCAAAAGAAACGTTTCCCGCTCCTACCATGGACATTGACCAACCTCAGACGAAAAAACGCAAAGTTGAGAAGCAGCAAAAGCTGCCAGTATCTTTCAATCGCGCCGATTGGGATAGCTTCGCCGAAGATCTGAAACTCCTGGAATCCCAGGTGGCGAACAAATCCAACGCTTTTGCTTTCAAATTCATGGAAGGCAACATTGTCAAGGCTGTGAGAAATGGAGATTGGGTGCTCCTTGATGAGATAAACTTGGCGGCACCGGACACACTCGAGGCTTTAGCAGACCTTCTCACAGGTGGCTCTGGTGGCAAGCCCTCGATCCTATTGACTGAGACTGGCAATGTCGAGCGAATCGAAGCCCACCCCGACTTTCGCGTTTTTGCAGCGATGAATCCTGCGACGGATGTTGGAAAGAAAGACTTGCCCATGGGTATTCGATCCCGATTTACAGAACTCTATGTGGAAAGCCCCGACCGCGACTTGAAGAGCTTGCAGAGTGTTGTGGAGACTTACCTCGACCAATATCTGCACACGGACCGGAAACTTTCGACGGAAGTGGCAAATCTGTACTTGCACATCCAGAAGTTGAACAGCGAAAACAAGCTGGTCGACAGCGCCAACCAAAAACCCCATTTTAGCTTGCGTACGTTGACAAGAACCCTCATTTACGCAATTGACACAGCACCATTGCATTCCCTGCGAAGAGCACTTTACGAGGGCTTTTGTATGAGTTTCTTGACCTTCCTGGACAAGGCATCAGAAGACTTAGTCGCTGACGCGGTTGTGAAATTCTTGAAACCTGAGCTCCGATCACCACTACGCAAGCCCACCGACAAAGACCGCGGCTACGTCCAAATACGCCGGGATGACGGGAGAAATGCCCAAGACTTGCGCAAAAAAGGAATTAGAAAGTCCAAGGAAGATGCCAAGTTTGAGGAGTGGCTCAACAACGCCGGCAAAGATCCCCAGTGGCTGCGAAAGGGCAAGTTCCAAGTAACCGACGAGGAACACTACATCGTCACCAATTTTGTATGGAAAAACCTGAAAAATTTGATCCGCGCGGCGTCGACCGGACGGTTCCCTGTCCTCATCCAAGGTCCAACGTCGTCGGGTAAAACTAGTATGATCGAGTATCTTGCGAAGCGGTCCGGCAACAAATTCCTGCGTATCAACAACCACGAACACACGGATTTGCAAGAGTACCTCGGCACATACATCTCTGGAAGTGACGGGAAACTCCAATTTCAGGAAGGTGTTCTCGTCAAGGCTCTCCGGGAGGGACACTGGATTGTCCTTGACGAGCTGAATCTGGCGCCCACCGATGTCTTGGAAGCACTCAACCGGCTGCTGGACGACAACAGGGAGCTCTTGATTCCTGAGACTCAGGAGGTGGTGCGGCCCCACGAGGATTTCATGCTTTTTGCGACTCAAAACCCTGCCGGGCTCTATGGAGGCAGGAAGACATTGTCGCGGGCGTTCAGGAATCGATTCCTGGAGCTTCATTTCGACGACATTCCCGTCAACGAGCTCAAGTTCATTCTCGAGCGGAGAACACAGTTGCCTCGCTCCTGGTGTGACCACATTGTCAATGTCTACCGGGAGCTTTCCATTTTGAGGCAAACGAACCGATTGTTTGAGAGCAAGAGTTTTGCTACTCTGAGAGACTTATTCCGTTGGGCCATGCGCGGACCCGAGACTGCACAGCAGCTCGCCGAGCAAGGCTATATGCTCTTGGCTGAACGTGTCAGAAAGCCAGAAGAGCGTTTGGCTGTGAAGCGAGTGATCGAAAGGGTCATCAAACAGACCAACATAGACGAAGACGTCTTGTATTCGCCGGACCGGACACCCGAAATACGCACCTACGAGGAGAATGTACGCTTTGATGGTGTCGTTTGGACGAAAGCAATGCGCAGACTTTACGCTCTGGTCGCAAATGCCCTGCGATACAACGAAGCGGTGCTTTTGGTTGGCGAGACTGGCTGTGGCAAGACAACGGTTTGTCAAATGCTTGCCGACGCATTCAAAAAGCAGCTCTTCATTGTCAACGCTCACCAAAATACGGAAACTGGTGATTTGATTGGCGCTCAAAGACCAATTCGGAACCGCGCGTTTCTAGAAGAGCAGTTGACGCGGGACTTGAGGACTGTTCTTGCAGAAGCCGGTACTGGTTTGGAGACGAGCGCGTCTTCGCTGGACGAGATGATGGTTATATACGCCAAGCTGCTCAAAGAGAAGCCCGATCTCGTTAGCGAGGAGTTCAGACGAGCCATCTACTCTCAGCGCATCAAGCTAGGCTCCCTGTTCGAGTGGGCCGATGGAAGTCTGGTCACAGCAATGAAGACGGGCAACTACTTTTTGCTGGACGAAATCTCTCTCGCTGACGATTCTGTCCTAGAGCGTCTGAACAGCGTCCTCGAATCCTCTCGCTCACTCCTACTCGCCGAGAAAGGGCCAAACGACTCTCACGTCAAGGCCTCCCCCGGCTTCCAGTTCATGGCCACCATGAATCCCGGCGGTGACTACGGCAAGAAAGAGCTGTCGCCTGCTCTGAGAAATCGCTTTACAGAAATTTATGTACCTGCGCTTACTGATCTCGAGGATATAACGCAAATCGTTAAGGCGAAACTTGCGCCTCCGGCAATTCACTACGCCGAGACTATCGTGGCCTTCTCGCAGTGGTTCAATGAAAAGTACAATACTTCGGCTGCGTCGTCCATCTCCATCCGAGATACATTGGCTTGGGTCAGCTTCGTAAACCGATGTGGAGCCGATGACCCAGTATTTGGTGTTGTCCAAGGTGCTGCAATGGTCTTTGTCGACACTCTTGGTGCCAATCCTGCGGCCCTTCTTGCTATTACCCCCACCAATCTCGACAGCGAAAGAGCCATGTGCCTTAAAAAGCTTAGTGAGTTGGTCGAAGCTGATGCAAAGGCCATTTACTTTGCTCCTGCGGAGATTGGAACCTCGGACTCGATGCTCTCCATTGGATCGTTCTCCGTGCCTCGGACCGGCCGGGCGATGACTGATCCTTCTTTCTCAATGAAATCACCAACGACTAAATCAAACGCCATGAGAGTGCTCCGAGCTTTGCAACTCTCCAAACCCATTCTGCTTGAAGGGAATCCTGGTGTCGGCAAAACGTCTTTAGTCACTGCCATTGCCAAAGCTGTGGGAATACCCCTCACGCGCATCAATCTCTCAGAGCAGACTGATTTGATGGATCTATTTGGTTCAGATGTCCCCGTCGAAGATATGCAGGCTGGGACTTTTGCCTGGCGGGACGCTCCTTTCCTCAAGGCTATGAAGAAGGGCGAGTGGGTTTTGCTTGACGAGATGAACTTGGCCTCTCAATCGGTGCTTGAGGGCCTCAACGCTTGTCTGGACCATAGAGGAGAAGTCTACGTCTCAGAACTTGACCAAACTTTCCATCAACATCCTGGGTTCCGAGTCTTTGCTGCGCAGAACCCCCATCATCAAGGTGGTGGACGAAAGGGTCTCCCGGCTTCTTTTGTCAACCGCTTTACTGTTGTCTATGCCGACGTCTTTAGACCGGATGACCTTGCCTTGATTTGCAAGCAGAAATTTCCGGCCTGCGGTGAGAGTGTTATCACGGGACTCATTGCATTCATCTCGAGTCTTGAAGAGGAGGTCGTTCATCGCAAGTTTGGCTCTCTAGGTAGCCCCTGGGAGTTCAACCTTCGAGACACTCTGAGATGGTTACAGCTTCTTACATCCTCGCAGGGACTTCTTCCTGCAGGTGATTCGAGAGACTTTCTTGATACAATTGTCAGCCAAAGGTTCAGGACCGATGTGGACCGCAAAATGGCTACCGAGTTATTTGACAAGTTCTTCACGGCTCAAGGCAAGCACAACCGCTTTTTCCACAACATTGGAAAACACCACATCCAGGTAGGCTTAGGAATGCTGCCCAGAAACTGCGTCTTACAGCACCTGCAATCTTCGTTTGAAACGCGCAAGTCCAAACTCTCGGTCATGGAGTCTATGATGATTGCCGTCCAGCTCAACTGGCCCGTCATCTTGGTCGGAGCGTCAGGGTCAGGAAAGTCAAGCCTCATTCGCCACGTGGCAGCTGCTGTAGGCTCCGAGCTCTTCGTTAGCTCCATGAACGCAGACGTTGACGCAATGGACTTGGTCGGTGGGTACGAACAGACCGACCCGTCTCGTGCCGCGCTGCGTTTCCTGGAAAGGCTAAGTATCTTCGCTCGCACTTGCGTCATTTCCCATTTGATTTCCCCCGAGCCTTCCTCTCTCCTCCTGAGTCTGCTGCTTTCTCTTTGCCGTTTCTGCTCTCAACCCACATTCAATCAAGCGTGCTTCAACACAATCCGCGGAATGCTGACACCAATCCATTCGGCCAACATCTCGGAAACAACTGGCGAGCTTCTTGCAGAGCTCGATCGGCTGGAAAAGGAATCTCGCGCCAGTGGGCAAGCTCGCTTCCAATGGGTCGATGGACTGCTTGTTCAAGCCTTGGAGCAAGGAAAGTGGCTCATTTTGGACAATGCAAACTTGTGCAGCAGCTCTGTGCTCGATAGGCTGAACTCCTTGCTTGAGCCCAATGGCTACCTGAGCATCAATGAACACAGCACTAACGATGGCGAGGCAAGAATTGTGCGCCCACATCCCAACTTCCGTATCTTCATGACCATGGACCCCAGACATGGGGAACTGAGTAGAGCCATGCGCAATCGGGCTGTTGAGATATTTATGATGCCGTCAGATGATGAGCCCGCTCAAGGTGAGAAGGGTTTTTACGCATTTCAGCTGGAATCTTCTCTCTACAGGTTCCGGAGCTTGGGGCTCCTCGGTCACGAAACACTGGAAACCACTTCCAGTCGCGTTCTTACGAGTACGAGCGTGGACCACTTGAGCAGAGATGACTCCAACAAGCTTGCTGCATTCTGCGACCAAATCTCATCTGGCTTGATTGAAATACGCAACGATGGCATTCGGGCGGCGCTTCGGGAGCAGATGCCTTTCTTTTTCCAACTCCCTCAAGAGTGGCTTGCAAGATCAAATGAAGCTGTCGGAATCCAAGCGAAGATGATCGAAGCCGAGGAAGATTTCCAATCCGCGCAGGTCAGTGACCTCGCTCCTGTTGGCTCTTGCAGGACAGATGCTGATAGTTGCGTTCTTTACGTAGACAATAAATCCTTTGAACAACCACGCGCTCGTCCAATACAACCAACGTGCGCCCACTGCGGCCTCTTTCGACCCTTACTGGCTTGCTACGCTGTTTGAGCTCTGCCAGGACCTCTACAACATGCACGAGATGCTCCACGTTGTCGAAGAGGCGTCAGGCAAGTTGAAAATCAAGGACAGAACGCGCCTTGGACGGAGCTTAGTTCCTTCGAAAGTGGCGAAGGCTCAAGATGACTTGGCGGCCGTCGGCCCATTCTTGAAGAGTACACGGGATAGTCTAGCCGCCTGGACCCAGCAACTCTCGCAAGCAGGCATCGTCGACGCTGCTGCCACGACATCTGTCAAGGTTTTCAGACAGTTCTGGAACGACTTGTTTAGCCTCACTAATACCTCGGCGGTTGATGAAGCCGTGTTCCAAGTATATCTAGTAATCGGTCAGAAATGCATCCAGTCCTTCCAATGCGATAGCCAGCAATCCGAGCAGCTACGCGATGCCTTGCAAAGCGCTTTCCAAAGCCTCCAGATGAAAAGCCAGCTCAGTAGCGGCCTTGGCATGGAACTCCTGTGGAGGCGTTTCAAACCGCATACACCTCCCACATACGACAGGCTACTTGGCCTGTTGAAGCTAGAGAGCTTAGCCGAAAGATTCGACCAGGCAGTTTGGAGGGTCGATGTGCCCTTGATAGAGCTGTCAAGGGTCAGAATGAGTCTTTCCAGCGCTCTTGAGTTGGTTTCGACGCGGAATGTTCCTGCCGAAAGCCTGCTCGCCGATCTTGAGATTGCGATTGATGAGCTCGAGGGGAACGTGCCAGAAGGACGCAAGCCAATCAGACCTTTCTTCGAGGACGCGTTTGAAGGTCTCTGCCAATATTCGGATCTTGTTGACGCAAAGTCTGGTGGTGAGAGGAGCGCTGCTACTCTAGCACTCGCAGCACTTTTGGCAAGACGGCCGACGAGGGCAGCTTCCATCGCATCGGATGATGCTGCACACGCCTTGAACTTCAAGTTATTCCAGTATCTTGGAGGCAACAGTGAGGTTGGCCCCATTGCTATCAGGCAATCCTATCATATCTCTCTCCTTGAATCTTTCAGAACAGTCGGCGAGGCGACGCTTCAGCGGATGAGTCTACTCCAGTCGGAAATTGAAGTTCTTGGGCAAGCCCTTGCGCAGCAGACTGGCAACATTTTAATCGATCAGACTGTCCTCCTCGACAGACTCCATGGCGGCCTACTGCAGGACATCATCAAGACTCATTCGGACATCTTGCAGTGTGAGTCCTTGGATGGAGCGCCCACTTTGCAACTGAATATTCCTGACAACCACTATTTCCGCACGGCACTCCGTCTCCTTCAAGACAGCATCTCCTACGTCTCGACTCAAGGCGTCGCTCCCTGGAAAGCTTGGATAGCGCTTGCGATTGGATGCCTATGGCTGTACGTGCCAGATAAACCCTTTGATCCTGCCCTGCGTCCGCTCGTCGAGCGCAGTCTATTTGAATCCAAGCGCGGAAGCATGCTAGCCAGTCTTGCGGCGCTCCGTCACTTTGAAAAGTCCTTTAGCGGACGTGACGATAACCTGCGCACCCTCGTTATCCAAGACGAAATTGAAAAGATGGGCTCGGAACCGTCGGTCCCGCAGATTGCCAGACCGCCCACTTCGGACCTCGCGCAGCTGTCGGGTGAATTTGGGAATTTGCTGAGGATCCTTGATGGCCTGGTCAGAGCGCTCGACAAGGGAGACACGGAGTTGATGCGGGATCCGACGCTTGAAATCAATATTGGCCAGGTGATCAAGAGGCTGAGCGAAGGCTACCGGGCGTACGACGACATCACGGGCCCTGCGGTCGCCTTTTTGCAGTGTCTGCGGGTGGGAGTCATTTTGGCGACGAATCCGGATGACCAGCAGAGTCAGGTGGGCTCTACAATATCTTACCTCGTGGTGCACACGCCGTTCATGGGTCTTGATGTGAGAGAGCTCTTGTCAAGTGATTTTGAAGTTCGACCGAGGCAAAAGGGGGCTGATTTACGCTGGCATGCCTTGAACGCTCTGGCTGTTACCGCAAGTGTTGATCCAGACCGAATTATGTCTACCCACGAACGGACAACAGTGCATGACCTCTTTATGAGCTTCTACACGCAATGGAAGGAGAAGCTGGAAGCCGACCAACAAAAGGCGGCCGAGGAGACGGGACTTTACAAATTCAAGGGCGACAAGGAGTTCGAAGAAGAGGCAACCGAGGAAGAGCTACAGGCCATGTTTCCAGACTTTGAGCGGGAAGATGCCACATCAGAAACCAAGGAATCACCACAGGAGATTACGCGGAAACTTGCCTCTGCCCACGCTGACATTTTCATACATAAGACAAAGCCGACAGAGAAGATCAGGAGTCTGATGGACAAGGCGGTTCAAGCACTCAGCCGAGGTCACGTCAAGAATGCAGGTGGAAAAGACGGTCTCCACGCAACACTCCCAACGATTTTCCTCGCGTTGCACCAGCAGAGCGAGAATCTTTTGCAAGACGCTCCAGCCTCTCGCAACTACAACTTTTATACCGATGCCAACATTGGCGAGGCCAGGAAGCTTGTCGAGCTAATCCAACGCGTGCAAAAGCGGTTCCGTCAAATCCGCGACATCTGGCCTGAACACGCCACGCTGAGCGAGGTACTCTTCATCTGCGACGAGCTGCTTGCCTTCAAGTACATCGAGCCCGTCGCCAAGTTTTTGACTAAGGGCGAGAAGTTACACGCTGCCATCTACCAGTGGCAGCAGGTCACGAGTAGAGAGTACAGCGCAGCGGCCCTGTACAATGAAATGACGAACCTGCTGATTAGCTGGCGGCAGCTGGAACTCAGTACATGGGCCAAATTGTTCGACGTTGAAGTGGAAAAGAACTACGATGTTGGCAAAGGCTGGTTCTTCATCGCCTTTGAGACGATTGTCGTTGCTGCCGAGAGTCTCGGGGAGGCCGCCTCGGTGGAAGAGCATGCCAATCAGTTGCTTAAGACGCTCGAGGTCTTTGCGCTGAGCACGACGGCAGGGCAGTACTCTTCTCGTCTGAGGCTGCTCGAGCAGCTCCGGGAGCACTTGGCTCTGAGGGAGATTGATGTCGCGTCTCTCAAGCACGTTCGCACGGCTCTGGATAATTTCATCCGCTACTTCATTCGATACGAACAGCCCGTCCGCGAAATGGTTTCCAAGGGACGCATCGAGTTGGAAAAGAAGGTCAAGGAGGTCATCAAGCTGGCAAGCTGGAAGGACCGCAACATTGATGCCCTGCGACAAAGCGCAAAGAATTCGCACAACAAGCTATTTAGACTTGTGCGCAAGTTTAGAGTATTGCTCAACCAGTCTGTCCAATCGGTTCTCTTGCAGGACCTGCCCGAAGGGGTCAAGACCGTTGCTGCTACGTACACGCAATCAAGAGCTGCTGAAGTCAATGCGGCGCCGGAATCCCTCTCTCTCTGCGACCAGTACATCCCAAACTGGGCGTCTCGCCCTTCGCGATTCAAGGAGGTCCAAGCCACCGTCCGCCTCATGCACAAGATGGCCAGACCGCGCGGACCCAATGGCCCCGTATACATCCAAGAGTTTCTTGAGAACCTCGAGAGCTCGATTTCGGAGCTGCAAAAGGAGACGCCGTCGACCCTAACCGTGGGAAACACCAACGTGGTCAAGCATCTCAAGTCGCAGAAGCGCAAGCTGTTCAACGACACACTAAAGGAGCTGCGTGAGATGGGCTTCCGCGCGCACGTCGGCGGGGACGTCCTGGCGAAACAGGACTCGTTAGCCACCGTTCTTGCGCGTCTTGCGCCGACAACTGGGTCGAGCACGGCGACGGCTGAGGGCTACTTGTATCGGACGCTCAACTTGATGCAGAAAGTCCGAGACATTGCGAGGGAGCACAATGGCGATTTGACGAATGCTGACGTGGCAAGGTCGGTAGCCAACTTTGAGAGCATGCTGCACACTGCGATCAAGCAGCGCAAGGCACTCTCAGGGGCTATCGAAGAATGGCAACTGTTCGACAAGACAATGAAGAAGGTCGATGCTCTCTCGGCCCACCATCTCGAAGCAACGACCACACGCGTCGACCTACCAACGACGGCAGTGGCATGGATTCCCTCCATATTACGTGTAGGCGCGCAGATTGTCGAGGCTCAAGCCAAACTCGGCAACCTGGCCGTCGACGATGTGGTTCAAGGACTTTATACTCATGCGCAAGACGTCCAGGATTTGCTACATGAAGTCTCGCAGCTCCCCGCCTTGCCCAAGGGCATCGCCTCATCGGCCCACCAAAACATGGCCACGCGCGTCAGCTCTGCGGTTGAGCAAGTGCAGAACCAGATTTCGCAATGGCGGCACGAGTTTCCCATGCTGAACTACGCGCTCCAGCGCATCCTACCGTGGCTGCAAGTCTCTACATCGGCCGATGGGATTGAAGAGGCACGCTGCGACGTCACAAGCACGCAAGACGTCTATCAAAAAATGTTTGCCACTTTGGACGCTGTCTTGGGATCCATCCAAGACGTCGAAAAGGCGCACAACGCGATCCCGGAATCGGTCGAGCAGCCGTCGTGGTTGGTTGCCGAGAGCAACGCGCTAGCTGCCAGCTGCAAAGCACTGCACACATCCAGCATCAACAATTCTCTACGTACGGCGCTGAATTCGCTGCATCTGCTGCCTACTTCTGACGACTCGCTCAAGGCGGCGGGGGCAATGTTGGCAACGCTCGCTCCCATTCTCAACGAGTACCGCATCATGCTGCAGGATGCAATTGCACACTTTGGGAAGTTACATGAAGCCACGTGCCGAATGAACTACCGGCTCGCCAAGTCGTTCATCGTGGTCGGCACACGAGGTTTTTGCACGCCGTCAGAGGCGGCCGAGCAGGAAAGCGGCCAGACGGACAAGCTCGAGGGCGGGACGGGTTTAGGCGAGGGTGAGGGCGCCGAAGATATTAGCAAGGACATTGGCGAAGACGAGGACATGACGGAACTAGCGCATGACAAGGGTGAGAAGCAGGACGAGCAGGAGATTGAAGATGAGCAGGATGCGGTAGACATGGGCGACGATGAGATGGAGGGCCAGATGGGAGATGCGGTGGAAAAAGAAGATGAAGGAGGCGACGACAAGGAGGGAGAAGAGGAAGAGATGGAAGAGGAGACTGGTGAGGTGGACGATTTGGGACCCAGCACCGTGGACGAGAAGATGTGGGATGAAGGGGGCGATGAAGATGACAAAGACCGAGACGCCGAAGACACGGTCGGCTCGAAAGACAAGGAAGAGAATGCTGCTGCGACGGAAAAGGAGGGCGGAAAGAATAATGAGAGAGAAGAAGCGGCGGAACAAGAAGATCAGGACGAGGAGTCTGAAAAGGGTGCCGAAGAAGAGGAGCGCGTGGGAGGTCCGGAAGAGATGGAGCAAATGGATCCGCACACGGAACAAGGGGAAACACTGGATTTGCCAGAAGACCTCAACTTTAACGAGAATGAAAAGTCAGGCGATGAGGATGGCATGGACGACAACATGGACGACATGGACGACATGGACGATGGCATGGATGAAGACGAGGGCGTGGCGCCCGATGGAGAAGAGCAGCATGTCGAAGAGAGTGCAAATGAAGAAGGCCCCGCTGAGTTGGACAATGACCCTGAAGAGGCGCCCGGCATAGATAAAGAGAACAAGGAAGACCAAGCAGTGGAGCCCGAGGAGAAAACGGAAGAACAGAATGATGAGGGCCAACTCAAAAGCACCGACGAGGCTCAAAACGAAAAGACAGAGGATGACGCAGCCGCAGAAACGGGGGTCGGTCTCGATGCTAACAACGAAGAAGCCTCCGACGACAAGGACGAGTCGAGCGGCGCCCGGCGCGAAGAGGGCGCAGAGGGCGATTCGGCCGAGAACCAGCAGGTGGAAAGCGAGGAGCAAGGCGCTCGTGGAAACGCCGCTCAGCAAGACGCCGTGGGCAGAGACGACGAGATGCAAGCGGCCGAAGAAAGCCAGCCGTTCAAGAAGTTGGGCGACATGCTTGAAAAGTGGTACAACCAGCAACGCCAGATTCAGAATGCGTCCCAGGAAGAGCGTCCCCAGCAACCCCAAGACAAGGACACGGACATGGCCGATGCAAATTTCGAGCACCTCCCAGATGAGGATGCCGAAGCCGACGCGCAGGCGCTGGGTGCTGCCGAGGAAGACCAGGCCAAGGCGCTCGACCGGGAGAATGCCCAGGACGTCAACGACAAGGCTGAGCTACCTGAGAATATTCCCCCTGAGATGTCGGAGCAGGAGGGCGAACAAGACGAGGATGTGCCGATGCAGGACGCAGAGCCCACGCAAAAGGACGTGCCCGAGAAGGATGAACAGGAGCAGTCTGCTGGGCAGCCCAACGTGTTCGTGGGCGAGAAGCGCGACCAGCCCAACATTCAGGGTGGCGAAGACGACCTGCAAAACCCACTCGGCGATGACGACGACGACTTGGAAATTGACCAAGTGGAACGTGAGCTGTCGACGACGTCGCTGTCTGAAGATGAGTACCCTCGCAGCGCCGAATCGGCGCGGGCTCTCTGGCAACACCACGAAGCGACAACGCGGACGCTCTCGCAATCACTAACGGAGCAGCTCCGCCTCATCCTCGCGCCGACGTTGGCAACCAAGATGCGCGGCGGGCACCGCACGGGCAAGCGGCTGAATATGAAGGCCATCATCCCGTACATCGCATCGCAGTACAAGCGCGACAAAATATGGCTTCGACGATCACTACCATCCAAACGGGCCTACCAGATCATGCTGGCGCTGGACGACTCGCGGTCAATGGGCGACAGCGCCACGTCGGCGCTCGCCTTCGAGACGTTGGCGCTCGTGTCCAAGGCGCTGGCGCTCCTCGAGGCCGGCGACCTCACCGTCGTCAAGTTTGGTGCCGACGTCCGCGTCGCGCACCCCTTCGACGCCCCCTTTACCAACGAAGTCGGCATAGACGTCTTCCGCCGCTTCGGTTTTGCCCAGGATAAGACGGACGTCCGCACCCTCGTCGAGCACGCCATTTCAATCTTCCGCGACGCCCGAGCAAAGGCGTCGGGCGCGCAGGCCGAGCTGTGGCAGCTGGCCGTCGTCATCTCCGACGGCGTCTGCGGCGACCACGACTACGTCGCGCGGCTGGTGCGCCAGGCGCAGGAGGAGCGCATCATGATTGTATTTGTTGTGGTGGATGCGGCGGCAAACAAGGCCGGTGCTGCTCCTACAAGCAATGGTGGTGATAGTGCTAGTGGAGAGGCCAGAGGCAGCGTGCTGGACCTGTTGGACGTGCGCTTCGAGGACGGCAAGCTCATCAAACGCCGTTATATGGACTCGTTCCCTTTCCGGTGGTACGTCATCGTCCGCGACGTCAGGGAGCTGCCCGGCGTCCTGTCGACGGCGCTGCGGCAGTGGTTTGCAGAGGTGGTGGACACGGCTTCTTGAGGCTGCAGAAAAAAGAAAGATGAGGTAGGTAAGACGTCGGACACGTGGAGCTATGTTTTTCGCATTCAATGGTCGTTATTTCCTAAGGCGCTGTGTTGGTGTACATAAGTACATGGATAGACTGCAAACTCCAAAAGCAACACACTTCTCGCCGGTCTCCTTTCGTCCCTCTTCTCCCACACTAACAACTGCCCAATCCAATTCCACCTTAGACCTGTCTCATGCTATCCACATAATCACTATAAGCGGCCAACATCATGATAACAAAACTCTGCGCCTCAGGGCTGCTGGCGGCGGGCGTGCGATCGCCCCAGCCCAACGGATTGACGACGCTGCCGACGATGCCCGTCTGTTGATCAATCACGGCCTCGACGGCCTTGCGCTTCTCGTCCGCCCACGTGGCGTACACACGCGCTGGAAACGCAGCCTCATCCAGCACGACGGCGCGGTATGCGCTCGCGGCCAGCAGGGCGGTCCCCGCCGCGTCGGCGAACCACGTGCTGTCGTTGAGGTAGTTGCGCAAGAGAGGTTCGCGGGGGTCGGCGGCGTCGAGGCATATGGCGGCGTCTAGGATGCGCTTGATGAGCTTGGTGAGGGCCGAGCAGGTGCGGGCGAGCGCGGCCGAGTGGGAGTGCGTGACGAAGGGGCTGTGTTGCAGCGTCGCCAGCACACGCAACGCGCCGTAGGCGGCCCAGCCGTTGCCAGTGCTCCATAGCCCGGGGTCTGCGTTGCGGGGGCCGATGATGTGGCGCCAGAGACCAGTGGGTGAGGGGTTGGAGCTGGTTTGGCGTCTGGCGTTGGTGTCGGCGTCGGCGCTCGCTCTCCCTGATTCCCCAGCCTCGCCCCCTGGATCCCGTCCCCCTTTTCCCCTAACACATGCACAA
>JAIFKG010000894.1:0-23005 GCA_020351975.1 Phyllosticta ampelicida | reverse complement strand
CCCTCCTCCCTCCCTGCCTCTCCCTCTCCCTCCTGACAACCGCCCTCGCCGCAACACCCTTCCAAGTACCACTAACCTCCCACGCCCAATCTCTCCAATCAGGATTTCTGCGCCGATATAACTCGATGACCAACACACGCAGGCTGGCTGCGAAGCTGGCCAATCCGATAATGAACGGGATGAGTTGCCCGATGCTGCTGATGTCGTTGATGGAGCCGAGCCGGGCGACGTGGAGGGTAGTTTCGATGGAGAGGATAAAGAGGGCGATGGAAAGCAGGGTGGCGGCGTGGGTGAGGAGACGGACCGTGTGGTGAGGTTGAGGGGTGCTGGGGTTGGAGGGGCCGGCGGGCTTTTGGTTGTCGTTGCGGTGACTGTGCTGCGTCGTCCTGCTTTTTTGTTTGTCGAAGCCGTTTTTGCTTCTCCTAATCGCAGCAGATGTTGGGCCATCTTTTCGGTACAGTCGTCTCATCTCGACTCGGTCTTCGATGTCTCCTTGCCGCTCTTCGCCGCGATTCATCATGAGCGCCATGAACGGCTTCCAGATGGCGTTCAACTCAGCTTTTTCGACACCCTCGGGGTTCTGAAGGGGTGGCGGCGGTAGCTGTTGCTTCCTGTGCTTCTTTTGCCTCCTCTGCTTGGCCTTCTCGTGCTGCTCATGCTCCTCGAACTGCTCTGCTTCTTTGCGAACGAACCACTGCGCAATGACGTCTCGGATGCCAAAAATAAAGGGCTGGATGGGTTTGCCTATGGCTGACGCCGAGGCGGCGGCTGCAGCGACGGGCCATGAGTTGGTGCGGTGGTGGCCGCTCGAGATGAAGGTGTTTGTGAGTTTGCGCTTGGGGAGGAATGGTACCTTGTTCGAGCCGGAAGCTGGTTGCTTTCCTTTGGGCCTAGTCGAATCAGAGAATGGACGATTTTGTCCATTTTTGAAAGACTCATGGCCGTCGTGTTCAGCGGGGTGGGCATTGCCGCCAACTCTCATCTTGGCCCACCACGCCCTGTATTTCTGTCTCGCAGCAAGAAGCAAGACTTGCGTGATGAAAACCAGCACAATGACCGAGACAAGCGCAATCGTGACACTAAAGATCAGCGCCGGTATGGCGACAATGAGCGACAAAATCCTCAGGACAGTACCCAACGACCCTTTCTCAAGCGGCCACGAGCCAAAGAAAAACACGTTGTGGACACAGCCGTTCTTCTTGTATGTTTCAGCAAGCCGCATTGCCCGGCCGCCGTGCTTGGTGTCCAGATCCCAGATCTCGACGTGCGACCACTAGACCCACGCGTTGAGGCCGGCGAGGTACGAGAGGATGGTGCTGCGCCAGAGGATGCCGCTCCAAGAGAGGCTGGGATGCTTGATGACTGAGGCGGCGGAGAGGGTGAGGCGGGCGGCACGCTTGCGTTTGTGTCTGGGAGGTGTCTTGGGAGAAGAAGGGATTGCCGCGAGTGTCCAGCTGCGCAAGCGCAAAAGCAGCTGCTGTGCCCAGCTCCACCATGTCGCGTCTTTGTCGACTTTTGTGGGCTCGTCTCCGTCTGCAGCCGTACCGTTGCTCTTACAAACCCACGCGTCAGCCCTCCCTCTCACCCATTTCCAGCCTCCGCTCCCTTGTCCCTCCAACCCCCTGAGCCGGACTCCTGCAACACCAACGACGGTCCCCACGAAGCCCCACGCAATGAGCAGCACAACGTATGCCTCCTCCGCGCGGATCCACTTGTGCGGGCGCGCCGTCTCCGTCGTCAGCGCTATGAGAATGGCGAGCAGGAAGACCGAGTTGGCGTCATGCGTCGCGGCCGCGCTGGCTGGCGAGACCGTGTGCGTTATATGACTCGACAGCCACTGCAGGTAGATGCCCAGACGGATTCCAAGACCGTAGAGATCGCCGTTGCCAGCGACGCGCGGACAGCGTCGGGGGCCGTCTTTGCTGGTACTGTTTGTTGGAGGGAGGAATAAGGATGTGAGGTTTTGCAGGTAGGTCGGCTGGGGGGTCAAGAGGGGGTAGCACTGGGCTAGGGGCATCGAGGCTAGAATGAGGAAAGACGCGCATAGGGCGAATGTCGTCTTGGGCCGGAGCTGCGCCATGGATGGCCGGCAGACGCCGATGGTTGACTGACGTGCTTGTGGTTGCGAATTGCGGCGGCGGCATATGTATAGGTTGGGAGAACAATGGATGAAAGGCCGAGATGCCCGCACGTCAAATGGTAACATGCTGAAGCTGAAGATGTTCACACATCTTGCACTGGGGAAAGCGCAACTGAGCCACACGCTGATTTGCATCAAAACTCATGGAAAAGTCAGAAGCATCTTTTGCATAAGGAATAAAATGTCAAAAAAACAGGCACAACTTGCACTCACAAAATCGCGGAGAGAAGGATGAATGACAAAGATGCAATTGTGGACTCACAGTAGCCTATTTCGGCCTTGAGATGTGCATTCTCGCTATGAAACATCGGAAATCCACCCGGAGCATTATAAGCGAAACTCAGTCCAACGATCTTAAAAAGTCGGGAGCCGCATGCCCAACACAACAACTCAAAGCAGTGTGTGTGGCTTTACCAAGCCCACAGTCCCAATTTCGTACTTCACTCATTGGGCACTTGATCCGGTCTTTTTCAACCAGAGCCCGACATGAGTCCCGACGGGCGTGTTTGCCCGCCGTGATGGCGCACGATGCCCTTCGCGGATATCGGCTTCACAAGCCACAGATGACGAAGGGGCTAAGATGGATCCTTGCTCGCGTAACGCGAGGGTTTCGATGGGGAAAGATTACAGCTTCCACCCAGCGGCTTCAAGGAAACGTGACCGACCCTGCAGGTCCAATTGAGCATAACTGGGCCAACAAATCCTCGCCCAACGAATCTGGGCTATGGTGTTGCTCCTGGGCAGATGTTGCAGCGGCAAAGTCGTTGCCGCTGCCGAATCCAGAAAAGTCGAATTCCTGCAAGTCACCGTTGCCGGAGCCGAGAGCAGCGCCAGCTCCCTTTGTGATTGCTGCATTGCCAATTAAAGAGTTGTGCCGGGTGGTGTTGCCTCTTTGGCCAGGAACGACAACCTGAGGACTGCCAGCCGCAGCTGTCAGGGTGGCGACGTCATAGGTGTTGGCTCGCGGCCGTTTCTTCTCGTGTCGGGGCGATGCGGCGGCAGAGCGGTCTTTGAGGTGGCGTTTGCCGCCATGGTTGCGGGCTTGCTTCTGCCAGCGTTGCTGAAGGGCGACGAGAAACTCGCGTGTTCTGCGCGCACTGTCGTAGCTCTGCGTGAGATCCTCGAGTGCTCGGAAGCATACGCTGAGGTAGGCAACGGCGTTTTCAGTGGCGTTGGCGGTCGAGGGAGAGCTTGCAGTTACGGGAGGGGGCGAGCCGCGCTGCTTGGAGCAGATGAGAAAGATGAGGATGAGAGAAGTGGTGAAGATTATGGAAACCGCTTGAATGTTCATACGGCGGAAGGTGTAGCGTTGCTCGTACAGACGCAGGAGTTCGACAATGGCAGTTGCGCTTTCAATGCACATTTGCTGCGCGTGCATGTGACCTGGGCCTTGAGGCGGAGATGGCTGGATATAGGTCCTGGAGACGTAGGGCCGGTGGATGTAAATGATGAATTGGTGGTACAGCATGTGAAGGAGAAGGACTTGAGGAAGGTAGGCAGTGTTGGTGTCCTGGTAGTCGACTTGAAGAAGGGGCTGCAAATTTGCCTTCCATTCGAATATTTGGCCGGTAACCTTGTACGAGAGAAGGTGCAGATCTTGGCGAGATATGTTGGAGACTCCGTAGAGGATGTGGCCAAGAGGCTCCATGATTTCGCACAGCTCGACCGTTGCACGGGAGACCAACTCTAGCGGAACCTGAAGCATCAAAGAGGGATCCGAGGCCATTGGACTGTGCAAACCATACGGTACCCACGCACTCATCATTGCCGAGGCCGGGTCTGAAGTTGGCTTGGCCACGGAGATGTCGCCATTGTTGATGCGCACCGGTCGTCCGTAGTAAAAGCCGGAAAGATGGTCCACGATGTACGCTCCCCAGAACGTGACACGACGAATCTCGGCTTCCGTGGCACTGATTTTGCCCTGCCTCACGTACGACGACATGTCGAGATGAAGACCAAGATCAAATGCCAAGCGCATGGCCATGCCACTGTAGAGCCAGCCTCGTGCGTCTCTCTTGCAAGCCATTTCGTGACTTCCAAGAATGACCAGGGCCTGAACGGTCGCTATGCAGGGGCTGTCCATTTCAAGCTCCAAAAGGGCCTTGGCCCGATCAGCAAAGTAGTCTGACAGTGATTTCGGCCAAGTTACGAAATTCGGGTGATAGCGGGCATCAAATGCTGCGCCAGCCGCACACATGGCATTTGTGAGGACCTCTGAGTAGTAAGCGACATCTTTCTTCTCGAGTCGCCACTCTTCCTTTCCAACGTGGTACATTTTTTCGTCCACCACATGGAAGAATGGCTCCTGCCAGGAAAAGTACAGACTGATTAGGTGTTCCTCGATGGAGGGATCCACAGTCTTGTCGAGGTTCGCAGCTTCGAGTACGTCTCGACCATCTCTTCGAACGGATCGTCTAGTCTGGGTATGGTCGGTGTCGGGAAAGTCGCACAGAATGTTGGAGGTGGCGCCGTAGTAGCGCAGGTGGCCGTCGGGCGCAAGTTGCAAGGAGCCCATCCGCGTGGATATTTGCCTAATCAGCTCGTCTTCACTTTCATCGTCGCTGTCATCCGCCGAGTTGTCCGTCGGTCCGCCGTGTTCCAATGCTGGTACGCTCTGGGTCGAGGGAGTCGGCATGCACACTGCGGGTGGCGAGGACAATGATGTATTATTCCTCGACGGCGACACGTACGACTGGATTGTATGAGGCGAGGTCGTGTGGGCCGAGGCGGTGAGGTGTTCGATCGTGGGGGCTCTGGTCATGGCCGAAGGATCAACGGCAGAAGTGAAGCCTTGTTGCGGGTTTCCGTTCTCTCCAAAAGGCGCCGGCCATTGGTGGGTGTCAAGGAAATGCCAGTCAAAGCCGGCCGGCGCAAAATCTAGGGGAGGCGGTCCACGTTGCGGCGAGGGATCAATGCTTGACTCCACGGGCGGCTTCAGGGCAGCCGATTTTGCGGCCGGCAGTCGCAATACCTCGAGGATGCGAGAGAGGCTCGCCTGAGACTCGGGCTCCATTGGCGGCAATTGCAGGCCATTGGAGGTGATGTATTGACTCAAGTGGTTGACGCGGGCGGACAGGATTTCAATGGCGTTACGCAACGAGACTCTGTGCAACCGGTTATTTCCCCAAGCACAAGAAAGGAAAGACGTGATGTATAATACACACCTTCTCTTATCTTCGTCCTGTGAATACTTGCAATCTCTGCCTTTTGACTTGCACTTTTCACAGCTGGGCTGGCCGCCGTCGCACTGGGAACGGTTAGCTGTTGAGCGGGCAGCAAGGCTCTGTGAGTCAAGCCTTGATTTTGGACTCGCGACAGGCTAGACAGGCAGTGGTGACATGTCTCCTGGGCGGTTTGCGCTGAGACTTGGACGAGCTATCGGCGGCGGGCATGGCGGAGGAGCGGGAAGAAGGATAGCCGGGTAGCAGCAGAGAGGTAGGGCAGGAAGGCCGAGGCGAGGCGAGGCGGTAGCGGCGCGCCGCTCGTTTCTCAGCGTGGCAGCAGGAGCAATCAGTGGGTTGCAAAGGCCTGCGGCGACGGTTCAGCTGCGATTCGGACACTGACGATCCATGCAAAGGGCGCGAGAGAGCGAGAGGGCAAGGCGACGCGGGATAGCGTGGTTGAACAGAAAACGGAAAAACTGCGAAGGTGAAGGTTGTGGGGTATGCTGCTAATGAGAATTGACTTGATGTTGCTGACTGGGCAGTGGTGGGACCCCCGGCCGTCTTGAGTCTTGACCCCGCGTCCTTGGTGAAGAGGCGTCGCTTTTGCGTGCTGTCCCCTTGTCTGCCGCGCTCCCGTGTGGAGAAGGTCGGCCCGACTGCAACTCTGCTTCTCGTCTGCTCCTCTCCACCACCCATCTGGCCCATCTGGCCCATTTGGCCCATTTGGCTGGCGGCTGGCGGCTCGGGGCTGGGGTTGTGCGTATCGTGGGCGACAGTAATCAAAGAGTGGGTTTCCGCAACTGGCTCTCACTAGTACGCGCCCCCCCCAACATCAGTATCGCCCTCTTGGCTTGCCCCACTGGGCGCCTCATCACGGCCTTACAGACCAGACCCCACGCTCGCACACACGGGACCTCTCGGTGCTACAGACGTCATCTCTGTTCGACCAAAAACCTCCGTCGTGAGTGAAGCACTGGCATCAAGGCCTGTGGCGCTCTACCGGAATTCAATCCAATCCATGGCCTCCCCAACGCCCGCAATGCATGTTCCTAGTCCCTACTCTCCCTGCATGTTGGAAATGGTACGCCTGCTTCTAGACCGTATTTTCTCTCGTCTCATGACCACCCGCCTACTCACGAGCCCACTGACGATCAAACCAACACCATCCACACTGCTTACTCTGCTGCCACGTAAAGCCCGCTTCTGTCCTCGTTGATGCCCACGACTGCCGTTGAATTGTTTCTGACCTCACCCCTGATGATCTTGTCGGCGAGGCTGTTGCCCACCTGCTTGGAGATGAGTCGGTTCAGGGGTCTTGCGCCGTATCGCGGGTCGTATCCGCCGTCGCACAACCACTCCTTGACTTCGTCTGGCACCTTGAGCGTGATTCTCCTGTCCTCCAGCCGCTTCTGCAGCTCCTTGAGTCGAATGTCTACAATCTCTCTCAGCGCCGGCTTGGACAGCCTTCTGAACAGAATAAATTCGTCGATGCGGTTGAGGAATTCGGGCGGGTAACTCGACTGCACAACGTCCATGACCGACTTCTTGACTTCTGGCGACATCTCGCCCGTTTCCGCGTTTGTCGCTGCGTTGTCGCCGACGATGACTTCGGCACCAAGGTTGGACGTCAAGACAATGATGGTGTTGCGGAAGTCGACCCTGTGGCCCTGTGCGTCCGTGAGGAAACCTTCATCCAAGACCTGGAGCAAAAGTGTCGAAATGTCGCGATGGGCCTTTTCAAACTCGTCAAAGAGGAGGATCGCATAAGGCTTTCTTCTCACGGCCTCCGTGAGCTGCCCTGCATCATCGTAGCCAACGTACCCGGCAGGGCTACCAATAAGCCTGCTTACAGTGTGCTTTTCTTGGAATTCGCTCATATCGAATCGGATGACCGCTTGTTCAGTGGAAAAGAGGAACTCGGCCATCTTCTTGCAGAGCTCCGTCTTTCCTACACCGGTGGGACCAAGGAACATGAAGCTCGCTAGAGGACGGTTCTCGCCGCTGAGACCGGCGCGCTGCATGCGCACAGCGTTGGCAACAGCAGTCAGCGCCTCATCCTGTCCGCGCACCGACTGGCGAAGAGTGTCTTCCATGTGAATGAGCTTTTCGATCTCTCCTGACATGAGCTTGCTAACGGGAATGCCTGTGCTGCGGCTGACAACGTTTGCAATGTCGTCGGCTGTGACTGAGTCGTGGAGGAGGCTGTCCGAGGTCTTTCCAGGTCCCTCGGAGCCGTCCTTTGGTAGCTTCTTCTCGAGCTCGGGGATGGTAGCGTAGCGAAGCTCACTAGCCTTGGCAAAGTTGCCCTCACGCTGGCACTTCTCGAGCTCCATGCGGGCTCTTTCCAAACTCTCCTTGACGTTCTTGATGCTCTCAATTTCGCTGCGCTCCGCCTCCCACTTTTGGTTCAGCTTGTTGAGTTCATCTTGCTTAGACTTAAGTTGCTCCTCGAGCTTTCCTCGACGCTCCTTGCTAACAACGTCATCCTCCTTGCGCAGCGACTCCAACTCAATTTGGATGGTCATTATTTGCCTGTCCAACTCTTGAATGGCGTCGGGCTTGCTTTCTTGCTGTAAACGAAGCGCACTGGCGGCTTCATCAACTAGGTCGATGGCCTTGTCGGGGAGGAAGCGGTCTGTTATGTATCGGTTGCTGTAGGTCGCGGCGGCAACGAGAGCCGAGTCTGTGATGCGGACACCATGGTGGACTTCGTACTTTTCCTTGATGCCACGAAGAATCGAGATAGTGTCTTGTACCGAGGGCTCTCCTACTAGGATAGGTTGGAATCTTCTTGCGAGGGCAACGTCCTTTTCAATCAGTCTGTACTCGTTGAGGGTCGTTGCGCCGCAGCATTGTAGTTCACCTCGAGATAGTGCTGGCTTGAGCAAATTGCTGGCGTCGATGCTGCCCTCCGCCTTGCCGAGTCCGAGAAGCGTATGCAGCTCATCAATGAAAAGAATTACTCCACCTTTGGCCTCTTCCACCTCTTTCAAAACCTTTTTCAACCTCTCTTCAAAATCTCCTCTGAACTTGGCACCAGCAATGAGCGAGCCCAAGTCCAGGGATACCACCCTCTTGTCCTTGATTGACTCTGGGACATCCCCTCTAACAATGCGCTGGGCGAGCCCCTCGAGCACTGCCGTCTTTCCGGTACCAGCAGCGCCAATCAAGACCGGATTGTTCTTTGTTCGTCGCGACAGCACCTGGATTGTCCTGTGTATCTCCGCATCTCTTCCAATGACCGGGTCGAGCTTCCCATCTTTGGCCTTTTTGGTAAGATCGACACCGTACTCCTCCAATGCCGGCTTTCCCTCGCCGCCACCCATGTTCATCTGGTGTGTACCGCCGGGAGGATGTGGTCGGCCACTCGAATAGCTTCGTATCGTATAGTTGGGTCGTATTATTTTCGTAGAGGATACCCATGTCGGTAATTGTCGCGATATTCTTGCCAAAGATCGTGCATTGCGCGGACAGAGCGCATTTGAAGCATCAGAAGCGGAAAACAATAGACGCCTTGCGGCAGATCTTGCTTGCGTCGAGAGCATTTTGGCAGTAGGGATACAATTTACTAGTGCCTCGGAAGACGAGGGAAACCGGTTGAATATATCTCGCGCGCGGGTAGATGGGTACCACCTCGAGCATTCGACGAGCTTCTCGAAGATCCGAATGTCACACTGCGCCACATCTCGCTGCGCCATAGGGAGCTAGCGCCACAGGGCCCGTGTGCAGGAGCACCGGAACGGTCCAACCAGATTTTCCGCTTGGTCTGGCCTGTGCACACAAGCGGCGGGTCGGTTGGTTTTCTTTTCACTTTCACCCAACGACACCTTGCCCCTCTCTAACCAACACCACTTTTGAATTCTAGCTCCCTTCATACCCCTCACCTCCTATATTCACCTCCTTTCACATCAAAATGGGCTTCACCGACCTCGTCTCCGACGCTGGCCTTAGCCGTATGTCAGAGCGCCCTCTGCCATTACCGGCCCTGCGCAAAACTTTGACTGACTGCTGTGGTTAGTGCTTGACCGTTGGGTCTCGACGCGCAGCTACATTGTCGGGTAAGTGCAGTCCATTCCATTCAACACTCCCCAACTCCACCAAGCCTGAATGATGAAACAAATTGGTCCGTGTTTATGAGCGGCTTAAGACCCCGCAAATGAGTCCACAACAAGCGCTTTGCGCACCTCTGACCTAGCCTCCTACCGATTAAATTCGCAACTTTCCGAATCGCTCCGTGCTGACTGTAACAGCTACGCTCCTACCCAGGCCGATGTTGCCGTTTTTAAGCAGCTGAAGGAGGCTCCCGCTGCCGAGAAGTACACTCACGCCTACCGCTGGTACAAGCACATTGCCACCTTTGAGGCGGAGTTCTCGTCCCTCCCCGGTGACCCATCCAAGGCCGCCACTGCCTACGGCCCCGAGTCCAGCGAGCTCACCGTCAACCCCGCCGGTGCGCCCGAGAAGGAGGAGGATGATGATGAGGACGTCGACCTCTTCGGCTCCGACGACGAGGAGGAGGACGCCGAGGCCGTCAGGATCAGGGAGGAGCGTCTCGAGGAGTACAGGAAGAAGAAGGCTGGCAAGGAGAAGCCTGCCGCCAAGTCCGTTGTCACCATGGACGTCAAGCCCTGGGGTAAGCTAGCTCCCTGCGATTTCTTTGTCGACATGCACTAACCACCTTTGTAGATGACGAGACGAGCATGGAGGAGCTCGAGGCCAACGTCCGCGCCATTGAGAAGGATGGTCTCGTCTGGGGTGCCTCCAAGCTCATTCCCGTCGGCTTTGGTATCAAGAAGCTGATGATCAACTTGGTCGTCGAGGACGAGAAGGTCTCTCTCGACGAGCTCCAGCAGCAGATTGAGGAGGACGAGGACCACGTCCAGTCCACCGACATTGCTGCCATGCAGAAGCTGTAAAGCAATTTCCCCTAATCTGTTGTTCTTTTGAATTCTTCGCCGGCTAAAAACGGCACCGAGGTTTTAAGCATTGGTTGCGTCACCAAGTGCCACTGCTCATGACGGGTCGGTCTCTGAAGGGTCAGGGTTTTAACGGAATGATGATCATGAGCGTTTTTATAGATGCCAAAAAAAAGATATAATGTTGGCACAGTCTTGCTTAATAAAGGCTTTCCTCGAGATGATTTTCTGCTGGTTCCAACGTGCTCCCGTCACGGGGGTGACCTGATGTGGCGGGTGGGAGCTGTTGTGCGTAGGTAGGCGGTCAAGTTGCTTCTTGGCGAAGAAGCTCGGGCAACTATTCTATAGCTCACCGCAAACGCCGACATAGTCGCTGTCAAACACCATCCGACAGCCAATTCGCCCACCATGGCGATTCTACCCAAGCTGCTGACCATCGTTGGTCTGATCTTCTTGACGCACGCGTACGTTTCTCTCTACGCTCATCAACAGCACTCCCGAGCAACGCAGCCAGCCAGCATCGACTAACACGCGACCTCTCGATAGCGTCTACTCCGCCCACGAACACGCCTCGCTCTACTCAACCTCGCACACGATCCCATCGCTACCGCTCGACATCGTCGTCGAGACGCTCATCAGCGTGCTCGTAACCTGCGCGGGCATCATTGCCTCGTCACCAGCGCTCAAGCCCATCCGCTGGGCGCGCTGGGCTGGCGCCGCTGAGCGCGAGGAGACGAGGAGGCGACTCGGCAAGGGCAAGACTGGCCGCGATGGGCGTGAGGCCCCAGCGGGTAATCCATGGACGTGGCTTACGGAAGAGAGGTTGGGGTTTTGGGATGGGAGGGTAAGTTCGGGATGGGTGCCCGGAGGGTAGAGGGTTTGGATGATGGCTGACGCTTTGTGTAGGAGAAGAGAAGGGAATTTGCGGATTGGGTGAGAGGTGGGGCTGGTACTTGAGGGAACGTCCGAGGAGACGCTGTCGGCATACGTGGTGAGTGAGGTTTGCTTGGGATGGATTGTCGGTCTGCTAACAGCTTGTAGGACTTGACATGAGTGCTCAAAAAAAGGAAGAATCATGAGAGAAAGTATCACAGGCATTCTGGATTCTAGCTGAAGACCCAAGAAGAGAAGAGCTTCCAAGATACCTCATCAGTATGTCATTGTCTTCTGAATTGAACAACTCCAGACCTGTCGACGCCTATTTTGCTCAAACTCCGACCTCGATTCTTTTCAAAAACCCAAGTCCCAAGTCGACCGCAAAGTCCCACAGCGCCATCATGAACCAAACGCGCTATACGAGTCAATATCGAGCCTGCGGCGACAACCCACGCAGAACTCATCCTTCTGCGTCGTGACGCTGTCCCGCCGGTCCTCCCATTCCCTCGTCACCCCCTGAGCCATCTCATCCTTCTCCGATCTCGCGCGCCCTTGCAAACCCTTTCCATCACCACCCACACACACCCCACTAATCCACCACACGCTCGCCTTGACAATCCTCTCTACAACCTCCATCTCCGCCTCATCCCGCGGCGCATACACCATCACAAATTCTTTTGGAACAAACCGGCTCAACCAGCCTCCCTTAGCAAGCGGATGTCTCTCGCCCCACCCCTGCTCAATCACCACCTTCGCATCCGCCGGGTACAGCGTCAGGTGCAGACTGCCATCGTTGGCATGTATATGACACACCTCGCCTCTACACGTGCGGGTCAACGCCCGCGTGCTGAACAGCCCCGTGCCGTGCTTCTCGAAGCAGCTGGTGCCTTCGACCAGCCCATTGGCCGGGACCGCCGCCATAGCGCGCAGGCGCGCGAGCATAGCCTCGAATATAGCGCCGCCGTTTTGCTCGCTCCCCATCTTTTCGCTGACTTGGCGGTGCGGCGCGATGCCGCGCACCTGCGGTCGGGGGCCCCTCCTCACGCCCAAGCTTTCCGCGTCCAGATAGCCCGTCGACCGCAGGTCATCGGGCACAGGGGCGGGCGCACGCGGGTTGCGTAGCGCGAAGAGGCCAAGCACTTTGATGCGCAGGTAGCCGCCGAAGTTGTGCGGCGTCCCGCCCACCCCGAGAGATAGGAAGGCCTGGTAGTCACGGTAGACGTGGAGCACAAAAAGGGGCAGTGAGAAGGCAAGCAAAACGAGCGGGAGGAGTAGGAGCGGCGAGAGTGGTTTAATGGAGCTCGCGGTCGTGGGCGTGCTGGGTGTGATGGGGGTAGTGGGCGTGCTCATATTGCTGAAGGTATAGCCGCGGAGTGCCATTGAGCTTGTTTTTGCGAGGGGTTGTTGTTCTTGTTGTCGTTGTTGTTGTTTTTGTTGATCGAGGGCGTTGGGATGTTCGCCCTGAGTATGTGGCTCCGTTGGCGGATGTGGCAGGTCGGCAAGCAGGCGGTAGAGCACGTCGTGCAGCGTGTTGTATCATGTAGTAAACATCTGGTTGGAGCGGCTCGCCGTACCAATATATTTAAATAGGGATGTCAGGTTCCTGGCCACTCTACTTTTCTTCCCGCTCAAAGCCTATCTTCGGCCGTGCCCAAGTGTCCAGTTGAAAGGTGTCGGGCGACAGTCCTAAACTTTCGATTGGTCTGGATTGAGTTAAGGTCGTATCCCCTGTCAACTCCTCGGAAGCCAGAGCAAGAGACTTGGGCTGCGCGCAAAAACTAAAGATGTGGCCGATGTTCGACGTGGAAGAGGACAACTCAAACCGGTATAAGTTGAGTGCTCTGGCCTACGTATGATTTTGTTCGCCGAGCTTGCACTTGAACGACTGACAGGCCAAGAGAGCAGGAACGCTCTTTTCTCAGTCGCAACGGTTTCCCCGGAAAACAGCGATATGTGCGCTGTCGGCAAAAAGACAGGGAAAGCGAGGTACAAAGGACAGATAGACGCAGGGCGAGGAAGCCTAAACGGGAATGTGAACTGCGACAGTCGACTCGTCGAATGCTGGAAACTGGACAAATCAACCTGTCGCACAGGTAAGGCGAGTATCCAAAAGCGCGTCTGGGAGGAATCAGTAACTTGGGTGAAGGTCGTAGACGTGGCGAGAGCGGAGAAGAAAGGAGACGTACAGATGAATTAAAAAATGTTTCACTTGTAGAAGCCAAAGCGTAATGGGCGACTTCTCCGTTTTGAATGCGACGCGAGCCTTGGGATGCCTTGAGGTATATTCAAAGAGGGTTTACAGAGCCACTGTATGAGAAGAGACGGGTAGGGAAAATTTAGCTGAAATGGGAGCAACATGAGGTTGTTGTCGAGCCACGAGGCAAACCTCCACGCTCCCCAACTAAACTAAACACTGCTGCCTTAGCTCTCGGCTATTGTTTTTTGGCACTGCAGAAGCGTCAACCAGGTGAGTGGACAAGCAAATCGTAGCCATGTGTCTCTTGCGTGTGACGCTGTGGAGCTAGCTGGGATTCCGTTGGCATGCAAGCTAATATGCGCCGGGCACGCTCTCCTCTCAAGCATGCGCTGGAGCAGCGTAGCCGCAGATAGTGCTGGACGCGTTGTGACAGTCTGGCAGGGCACATAACGCGTGGAATGTGCGCACCGTGTCCAGACCAGCCCAGACGAGCGCACGGCGAGGCAGTTTAGTCGTGCGGTACATTGTGGTGGGCGGGTATCGCATGTTGCAGACAGGGATCAGGGGGTGACTAGAAGTTGCGTCGCGACGCAGGAACCGCGTTGGGCTAGCTGTGACGCCGTTTGACAGCCCAAGTGCCGCGGTCAGCGCACTAGACAGTTAGGCTGCGATGTGGGGTTGACGTTTATTGTTGAGTGCTATCCGTGGGGTATGTTTGTGAGAATAAGGGGTCATAGTGGATGCGTGCATTGTAAAAGATTCAGATTGGTGCAAAGTTCGACATCTGAGGCCGTACTCTTTCTTCAAGGAGAGCCCCTCGCAGGCGATCAGGCAAACAAATATTGATTGATTTTGCCACCTCATACTGAAATGTGCTGCTGGTAACGAATAGCCCAATACTCCGTAATCGTATGCCTGCATTATCCCGAGCAGAATCGCGCATCACTGGCGGTTGATAGTCCCGCATCTCGTACAGCCTGAGTGCGACGCACGCTGCAACCTGGCGTGGGGTGCTAGCGCAGGAATCGTGTGTAGCAGAGGTGCAAATGAAGCATTGACATGTCTGGAATGGAACGACAAGGCTGAGAGGGCGAGTTTGCGAGCGAGTGACGGCGGGATGAGGCAAAAGCGAGAGCTAGTTGCATAACCTTGGGCGTTCAATCCTTGGAGTATGAGGGTGAACGCCAAAGACTACCCGCTTTAGGGTACGTGCTGGAAGGAATAAAAAGGCGCAACGGCTCTCGTTGACTGTTGCGTGAGCTTGCCACCGAAACACGCTGCAAGTATTCCAGAGGATCCTGAGAAATTGGAAAATAGACGGTGAATTTTTTGAGACTCCCGAGCTGGTATGCTGAATGATGCGCGGAAAGCTCCTCAAGATGCCTACAACTTGATACTCTTGACCAAGCCCTTCTTGATACCCGTCAACTCTCCCTTGTAGCCGCCCCTGCCTTCGCCCCCCTTATATACTTGGCGCTTGCTGCCGAGCTTCTTCATCTTCTCCTCGTACTTCTTCTTTTTCTTGACACGCGGGTTGCGCACGTCCTTTTTGCGGTGCGGTGTCAAGCCCTTGTTCTTTTCGATCATGTAGCCAATCTTGCGCTTGCCGTCTGGCCCGACCTCTTCAGTCTCGACCACCTGCGCTCCCTTTCTTGCCGCTTCAGCGTACGCGACTGCGGCAGCCGCCTTGTCGCTCTTCTTTTGCTTGGACCGCGCCGCAACCATGTCGTAGTAGTCATCCTCCGAGTCTGCCGCCTCGTCGCGAATCTCCTTTGCTTGCCGCATGTCCTCTTCGTCGCTTTCGCCACCGAGCTCTTCCTCTGGCGCCGCCTTCTTCATACCGCGCCTCTCGGCTTCAGCGTTGAGTCTGGCCTGACGGTCCTTAAGACGCTCGCGGTACGGGATGTCGGCATCACCACCTGCGTCTTTTCCAGCCGCATCGCGCTTGTTGGTCTTTTGTGCGATTTGCGAGGTGTAGAAACGCAAACTCTTCCTCTTGCGCAGCTTCTCGGCCAATTGCTCAGCAGTAAGCTCTGTCTCGTCACCAAAGTCTGAGTCCTCTGCATTGTCAAACATAGGGCCCTCAGGCTTGGTCTGCTTGGTTTTGCGTAATTTCTTGGTTGTCTTCTCCGCGAGAGCATCAAGCACACCAAGCTCTTCTTCAGTCTGGCGAAGGCGCTCTGCCCGTTTGGCTTCAGCCTCAGCTCGTGCGGCCTCTACTGCGCGCTGGGCCTTGCTCTTCTTCTTAGGCTTGACGGGCTTGACGTCGGTCGTGGCGGACACGTCCATGGGTGAGACGTCTGCGTCGGCCTCTTCTTCGATGGCTTCTAACTCGTTACTCGTATCGCTGTCTACTATCCTGTTGGTAATCGAGATATCCTTGAGTCTGCTCCACAACTCTCTGCATTGGACCAGGCCTTCCATGACAGGATGATCTCGAAGCTTTTCCGGAGACAGGGCCAGCGCTTTTTCGCCGTTTACAGATGTTGATGTGAGGAGTGCAAAGTACATGGTCAGCGCCGCTAGGTAGGTAGAAAGAGCCCGGTATTTGACAATTGCAGCTGGAGTCTTGAGAGTCATGTCGCCCGTGATTCTTGCAGCCCTTTGCTTTTGCAGCTGTTGAGCCGCCGCTGCTGCAAGTGAAAGTTCCTTGTGCAGAGGCTGCAGGTCCAAAAACACTTTTGAAAGCGGTTCAAACTCGGGATATCTTGTCTTGAGGGCCTTGAGGCGTTCTGCGGGGCTCATGTCGTCCGTGACTTGCAATTCTGGTAGCTTCTCAGTAATAATGTCACCGTCACGCTCTTCGACGTCGTCTTCGCCCACGGCCCAGTCAGCTTCGTCAAATCCATAGTCAGCCTCGGTCATGTTCTCCAACTGCTTCTTTTGCAGACGCAAAGCTTCCTTTTCTTCATCCAGCGCATCCTGCTCCGTCTCAATCTTGTCCGCATTGTAGTAGTCTCGTTTCGAGGTGCCCCAAGCCTCCTCCTCTTCGTCCTCTTCACCTTTGCCGTCCTCCTGGTTGTCGCTGTTTTGGTCGTCCTCGGAATCGTCCACGATGTCTTCATCTTCGGACTTGTCGTCGTATGCTAGAACTTCTTCGTCGGAAGGCTCGAGAAATTGGTCTGCCAGCGAACTTTAGTACGCGAGGTGCTGTCAAGGCAGAAATTTGGAATACCCTTCTCCTGCAATTTTCTGCGCCTTTTTGCCTCGGGGCCTTCGTCCAACAAAATCCTGTCGCGGTTGATGTGGAATTCGTCCTCGGAGTCGGCAACATCTTCGTAAGTGTTGATTGCAAGCTTGGTCTTTTCGGCTTTGTCGGCCTTGGGCTGACCATATGTCTGACCCGAAACCTTTCTCTTCTTGGCCATGGCGGTTGTTCTTGCGGCTTTGCTGTAAAAAGAAAGGTAGTGGATCCGAAGAACTAGCGTTCTGCCACGAAAGATAATTTCTGCCGGCTGGAGTCAAAGGCGGTGAAATATCCCTGTCGAAATTCTAGCGCAGTCGCCGTATCGACCCACAACCATGCCGACGCCTAGAGTTCCAACTGACTCTCACGCATCAATCGCTCGCAGAGCACAACAAAGTCTCGAGCGATTACCATGGTCGTGGGCTTGTTCTGGGCCTCTGTGCTTCTCTCAGGCTTCTTTATTGTTCTTGCTCTGGACATTATGGGTCTCTTCAGCAAGAAGAACCACTTTCAGGTGGACGGCAGGGTATGCTGCTGCATTTGCACCCAACTCCCTTTCAGCTAATTATTTTGCAGACAGTCCTTCTTACAGGAGGCTCTCAAGGAATGGGAAGAGGTCTTGGAAAGCTTCTCGCTCAAAGAGGAGCAAGTGTGGTCATTGTCGCGCGGAACCAGAAGAAATTGGAGTCCGCTATCGAGTACATTTCTGTACGTATCGCAGTCTCTCGTGACGAATTAAACTCATCCTGCGACCCAGGGAGCTGCGGTCAAGTCGACCCAGAGGTTTCATTACATCAGCGCAGACGTGACCAAGGCCGAGGAAAACGATCGCATCATTCGCGAAGTGATGGAATGGAATTATGGCCAGCCTCCTGACATCGTCTGGGCTAATGCAGGCATGTCCACGCCTGCTTTTCTCATTGACACGTCAGTCAACGTCTTGCGGCAACAAATGGACATCAACTACTTTGCTGCTGCATTCTTAGCACAATCCACACTCAAGGCCTGGGTGAGGTCGAGCAAACCAGAAGTTGACAAAAAGTCAATGAGCTCCATCCCAACCCGGCATTTCATCATGACATCTTCCAGCGCGGCTTTTGTTGGAGTTGCTGGATATTCTCCATACAGCCCAGCCAAGGCCGCTTTGAGAAACCTAGCCGATGCCCTTCATGAGGAGGTCCAGTACTACAACGGAGCGCGCTACCATTCGAGCGGTGCTGCTGCTCCCGAGATTAAAGTCCATTTGGTGTGTCCTGGCACCATCTTGTCCCCCGGGCATGTACAGGAAGGAAAGACCAAGCATCCCATCACGGCCATCTTGGAAGAGGGCGATCCCGTGCAAACAGAGGATGAGGTGGCCGCTGTGGCTGTCAAGGAGTTGGAAAAGGGCTACTATCTCATTGCAACCAATTTCTTAGGCAAGGCTATGCGCGCCAGTACACTCGCAGGCAGCCCCAGGAACAATTGGTTCATCGACACGGTATTTAGCTGGGTCGCGAGCGTGGTTTGGCTCTTCGTGCAGCCCGACATGGACGGAAAAGCTTGGAAATACGGCAAGACGCATGGCTTTACAAATCAAAGTAATGGCCCGTCAGCACAGTAATTCGGTCGAACACGCTTTACCGACGCGTTGGCGCAAAGAATATTGAGTTGTACGGTTTGCATCATTTCAGAGAAAATTGAATGAGTAGCAAGTGCGTTGCTAGTGTTGGCACGATGCGCCTGCCTCGCCCATCACTCAGGGTCTCGGCTAATCTGGTGCTTCCACGCCAGCTTCTGCTTCCATCTCAATCCAACCTCTCGTCTTGCTCTACATCTCCACCCTCTCGCGTGTCACCAATCACAATGCCTCCGAAGCATGCGTTTGGGCGAAGGAGGGGTAATCCTACTGTCCACAGCTCAAGCAGCCGCAGAATTCGAAAAACTCCAACGGTGACACGATCCCAGGTCCTAGCATCCTCACCATCTCTCCCAAAGCTACCCTCACAATCGATGCGACCTGGTCGCTCGGTGCAATGGCGTTCATCCCAAGCCCCTCCCTCAACTGCTACCAGCTTGAGCGGTGCACCGACCCAGACTGAGCCCACCGACGATGAGGCCGAGCTTGACGCTTTGAACGAGATCGTCATGGCCGTGGACCTTCGAGAAAAGGGGACTGTCGGTTGCTCATACTATGTGGCGCGTGAGGAGAAACTGTACTTCATGCAAGAGGCGAGGCTGGGCGGTGTCGATGTCGTCGATGCACGTACGAAAGACGCTCTGATAATTTATGACGAAAGCTTACCGCAGCAGTCAAACTCTACATTGAGCCTACTGTAGTTCTCGTGTCGACGCGTGTCGACGATGGCGTCCTAGACAAGCTTGATCCCGAACGCAGACGAGGCGGTTCTGTGAATGGCACAAGTAGGTCCCTGTTACCTTGCACACGAGAAGTACTGATTCCTCCAAGACGATCAGTTCGCTCTTCCGTTTATGCTCGACATTCGTCCAGCGTCTGAGTTTGCCTACGATAGCGCCAAAAACAAGCTTGTCAATCTCAAAATTGGTTCCGATCGAGGTCCTAATGTCACCTTCACCGTGCCCGGAGATGTTCAAACAGCAGACATTGTGAATGACACCGAGATCACTCGTCAACAAAATCTATTGCGACTTGAAGGTTGGGTCGATATGGATTGCAGGGTGACAACAGGGTGCGCCGGCGCCGTTTTGGCATACTTGCAGCGGCGCAGGGCTAATGCATTTCTCCCGGGCAATCCAGCCGGAAATGCTTTGTTTCGGGTATCTCAAATTATCATGTTCACACTTCAAGGCCATATGTGAGTCTTTCCACATCTTAAATCACCCGTCTGACAACGCCAGGTTTTTGAACATGAACACATTACTGTCTCTACAAATTATGCAGTCAGAATCCCACCCTCATTCTCACAATCAAGGTCCTTCCAAGGCTAGCTCGGGGTCAAAAGAAGGCTTGTCTGTCTACGGCCTTTTCCACCCCTTGGCACACACTCCTCAAGGCAAAATCTTCTTGCGACAATACTTCCTCCGGCCAACCACAGATTTGAACGTCATCAATCAGCGCCTCTATTCTATTTCTGTATTTTTGCGGCCGGACAACAGTACCGTCATGGACAATCTGACAAGCATTCTGAAAAAGGTCAAGAATATGAGAGTCATCATGGTTAACCTACGCAAAGGCGTCAATGTAGGATCGGGCAAGAAAATGGGCATCACTAGTGGCATTTGGACTACCATCCGGTTGTTCGCATACCATGCCTTGAAGATTATGGACGCCTTCAGGGAGTTGAATGGTGCGGAAACACTTCCCATTTGCAGAAAGATATTTGACCGTTTTGACGGACACAACTTCGGCCAAGTCGGAAAGAAAATTAGCGAGGTCATTGACTTTGACCAATCAGCCGAACAGCATCGGACTGTTGTCCTTTCTGGAGTCGATGAGCAGCTTGACAATATGAAGAGCACTTATGATGGCATTGAGCATCTTTTGTCGCAAGTCGCACATCAAATCGCGGATGAAGTTCCTGCAGTGTTGGGTGCCAACATCAACGTCATCTTTTTCCCTCAGATTGGGTTCCTCATCACTGTGCCCATTGACCCAGAAAGCCAATCGAGTCTCTACGAAGGCCCCATTGAAGAGCCGTGGGAGCGCATGTTTACCAGTGAGCAGATTGCGTATTTCAAGAGCGACAAGATGCGCGAAATGGATCAGCACTTTGGAGATGTACACGGTTTAATATGCGACCGGGAGATCGAAATCACTCACGAGCTTGCGCAGGAGATTCTCGAGTACGGAGGGCTCCTAACTACCGCATCAGACATTTGCGCTGAGCTTGACGTCATTCTTGCGCTTGCGAAAGGGGCCCAAATGTACAAGCTCACAAAACCAAGGGTGACGGAGAGTAACGTCGTCAAGATTGAAGGAGGACGACATCTGTTGCAAGAGCTCACTGTCCCGGCCTTTGTCGCCAATGGTACAAATCTAGTCGGCTTCACGGAGAATGGGCCTGGATCTCCACCATCCGTCACAGGTCACGACACCGATAGACGCTCAATTGACAGTTCAGATGGGCCAAATATTCTCATCATGACAGGTCCTAACTACTCAGGAAAAAGTGTCTACATGAAGCAGGTCGCCCTCATTGTTTACATGGCCCACATTGGCAGCTTCGTGCCTGCCGAGTACGCAGAAATTGGCCTCACAGACAAAATTCTCACGCGCATCGCAACCCGCGAGTCTGTATCGCGCATCCAAAGCGCCTTCGCGATTGACTTGCAACAGATCTCCATCGCCCTTTCTCTGGCCACACCGCGGAGCCTCCTCATCATCGACGAGTTTGGCAAAGGGACTGAATCCAGTGACGGTGCTGGGCTCATGGCGGGCGTGCTAACTCATCTCCTCAATCGTGGACAATTTTCTTGCCCAAAGGTCCTCGCCGCAACGCAATTTCACGAGATCTTTGAAGGAAGGTTCATCGAAGCATCGCCGCATCTTCATTTTGGCCACATGCAGGTCCGCGTCAATGAAGAGGCCGACACAGCCGAAGACCAAATCACCTACCTATATAACCTTCTTCCTGGCCGCAGTACGCAATCTTTTGGCTCAGCTTGTGCTGAGAATAACGGAATCAGCAAGGAAGTGGTCAGACGAGCAGAAGAGCTCATCTTGCTGGCTCTCAACGGCAAGGACCTGGTCGTCGCATGCGCCGCCATGCCTGAGGAAGAAGCGGAAGAGTTGCAAGAGGCCGAGAGGGTCGCGCGGGCTTTCTTGGCTGTTGACTTTGATGATGATCACGGCAACGAGAGCAGGAGCACCCGGAGCATACTCGATGATGTGCTGACCATGACAACGACGACGGAGTCGCTAAGAGATCGACGTCTGGGAACGGCCAACACGAGCACTATGTATGAGGAGAATTTGTCCTAAAGATGCTTGAAGGGGTTGATTGCTAGCTGTAGATTCTGATCTTTTGCTGTGAGCTGCTCGTTTGATCTTGAGGGGCAATATCGTGTTTTGCTTTTCACCAATGAGTTGACCCGAATCGTTGTTTCCAAGTGCAATGAACACAACTCGGGAGGGCACGTCGGATGTAGGATTGCACTGACAAGTAAGACTGCGAGTGTCGAGATAGTCAATGCCATTTCAAAACTTGGCGAGATACAAGAGTAACTAAGGTGATGAAAATCGAATTTGGCGGAGCACATATTTCGGCCGTGACAACAGCTGAGCAGTGGGTGCTTGGCCACCAAATCCGTGGATTTTCTTTCAGCCACTTCCAGAATTGATCGACTTTTCGACAGCATGTCCTCGTGCGAACTGCGTGTTACTGCGCACACAGATGAGCCCCAAGGAGTGAGTATACCAATCCTCGGTTCACCAGGCAGCTCATCAACTCATCGTCGGCATTTGCAACTTTTTGCAGCGCAATTTGGCCAAGCTAGATACCTCAGGAAACCAATGGCTTCTTCTTGGCCGTTGGCGGCGCCGGCGGTATTTGAAATCCTCTATTTCCGCGTGACTCTGAGAGTACATGGTGGAACTGGCTGCCAACGGAGAAACAAAAGGGCAGCGGCGTTCATGCTGTTTGAAAGGCAGGCAACGGCATCAATGCGCTCATTGCCCGCTCATGCAACATCATTTTACCGTCCTCTTTTTTTTGGCAGTCTCTCGATATACTAGCCAAAAGACTCCGGTGGTAGTGATTGTCAGCCATGGCTCACTGCACAGCTGGGGCTTGGTTGGGTCTGGAAGTTTGCGGCTTTGGAGAAGCTTTGCAAGGGGTTGGCGCTGGACGTTGTTGGGAGACGATGGTACGGCACATCTTCGCATGACAAAGTCAGATGCTTACGGGAGTCATTGAATCCATGCATTTTGAGTTTCTATCATACAGTGTTTTCTCTAAATCTTGTGACGCTGAGATGAGTGATCCCATGCAAATTCCCATATCCAGATCCAAAAACGCCGTCGCTTCGTGGCAGCCCACATACTTACAACATACTCTATGTCACAATGACTCCACTGACTCTACAACTCCTCGCTCACCTGTCCCTTAACGCCCTCCTTGTCTTCAGTTAGCACAAACTTCCTCATGCGGCCCGCGACCCGCGCATCGAGCACCATATCATCGCACCAAACGCTTTCCTTGCCCAGCGCGCGCTTAGCCTCCGCCTCTTTCCGCACGCTCTTGTGCCACTCCCTCTCCTCTTCCCGCAGCAGAAGCGCCTGCTCCCAGCTCGCAGCGTCAGGGTCATCTTCAGCCACGGCGCCGACGCTGATGGCGCTACCCGCGGCGGGGCCGTCGAACGGCCTGTACGCGGCCAGCACGGCGGCAGCGACCTGTGCACCGATTTGGTCGGCGAGGTGGCGCCGAGTCAGGAATCGGTACATGCGAACGGGAGTGTTGAGAAAGCCGAGGATGTGAGGAAAGGGGATCGTTGTTGCGGGTGGAAGCTCCGAGGGGGTCGAGGGGGCGAGTAGGGCCGACGGGTAGGCGAACGTGGGGATGAAGG
>JAIFKG010000890.1:0-13707 GCA_020351975.1 Phyllosticta ampelicida | reverse complement strand
CCCTCCACCCCAGCGACGGGCGGCATTCCCGCCTTAGCGCTCCCGCCCGGCCACCCGCCCGCCTCAGCTGAGCAGTTACAAGGCGTGCTGTACCGTAGCTACAGGAGCATGGCGGCGGACGGACCGCTCGCCATGACAGGACATGCCACGCCGGCGGGCGGCTCATCCCGCCAGCACCGGCAAGCAACTTCACGACTCTACCCGCACGCGGCGCCGCTGCCGTACGCAACGAACAATTTCGTCGACTCGTGCAAACAGACTCCAGCCACGCACGTGAGAGGGCCTGCCCGGGTGAATGCGCGCACCGGATGGGAAGAGCGTGGGAAATTGCAAGTAGTGAACGGCAATCAATCGTGTCGGTCGTTGGGTGAGCCGACGAGTCGGTTTTTGGCAGCGCTGGCACCTGCTAGATAGGCTAAGGGTACGCTACGCCATGCTATGGTACGATACGGTAGGGTATGCGATCCGGGCGCGGTGATGGAACTGATGTTGTTGCGATGGATGCGAAGGACAAGAAGGGAAGACAGGGCGACCGAATGCTCCCACGCCACTGCACCTCCTAGGAGCATGTGCCCGCATCGCACCGTACTGCACCGCACCGTACCGCACCGCACCGCATCGCACCGCATCGCACCGCGGTGTACCAACGCCAACGGTCGTGATGCCGTGGCGCCGTGACAATTCACACATGCCGAGTGCGTCGCTGCTCTTGCCATGACCAACACGACGCGAACAGACTGCCTGCCATCCCGAAGCCACTTCGCCTCGCGGTACTCCAGGGGCTGGTCTTGAGCGGCTGCGGCGCTGTCATCGGGCAAAGGCAATCGTGTGCGGTAGCAGGGCAAGGTGCCTCAGGAACGACGGACCGGCCGACGGACTGGTGCCTGACTCCAGATGCAAGCCATGGTCGTTTCTGCCAAAGTGACGCAAGGCCAGGGGTGCGTCAGACGAGGAAAGGCGCGGAGAGAAGGGGGTTAGCGCGTGCAGTGTTTTGAAACGCAGACGGAAGCAGAAAGACGGACCACAGGGCGGACGGACCGACGCAGACACGCCTGGGGGGGGGGGAGACACGGACGACGCAGGACGCGGGAGGGAGAGGAGAGGGATGGAGCACCCCGGCGATGCGGAGAGAGGCATGCCATCATGTCTATATGCAAACCAACTGCGCTCACACGACGACGGCAGTTGGGCATCCCGGGGTGGCGCTGCCGCAGCACAATGTGACACGGAGGGCACGAATTGCCTCAGGGTGCAAGGATCGCGTTGCACGGCATCATTGGGCTCTCCGTGCAACTGAAAATATACGCATCGTGATAGATTGCACGGCCAATGGGAGGCGGGCGCGGGAACGACGGGGATGGGATGCTTGCGAGGACTGACGCGGGCAGGACGGTGTTGACGGTCGGGGAGAGGAGAAGACCAAATGATCGGAGCTGCAGGGGGGCTGGACGAGGAAGAGGACGAAGCAAAAGAGCCGTTCATCATGGCACAACACTGTGGGATGGATAGCGGATGGTGTAGAGGATGGCTGCTGCTCTGCTTTGGGCCTGGCGGGACGACAGCAGCGGTCCCCCGTCCCCTGCCCTTGCTGCCAGACGCCAAAACCACTTGATCTCCTCCTCCCCATTCTTCTACCTTCTCCCCTCTCTTCCTCCTCCTCCATTGACATGCGACAGACACCATGGCCTCGCCGGCGCTGCTCGCGCTGCTCCTGTTCGTCGCGGTCCTCGTGCCGGCCCAGCAGGTCCAGCTCATCAACTACGACGCGCTGCCCGGCTGTGCCCAGGGCTGCACCACGCTCAAGACGGCCCAGGATGGCTGCGTGCCACCGCAGGCGGGCGTCAGCACGCAGCAGACGTACGTGAGCTGCTTTTGCCAGAGCGCGTTCCTCGTCAACCTCAAGACAACGGCCCAGGGACTGTGCGACGCGGCCTGCCCGAGCACCAGCGACCAGGACGCCATCAAGGACTGGTACAACCAGTATTGCAGCAGCGGCGGCACCGAGGGCGCCGCTGGAGCGTCGAGCACCAACCCGAGCGCGTCGACGACGGCGGCGGCGGCGGCGAACAGCGTGACGCCCAGCTCGACGAGCAGAGCAAAGGACCAGAGCAACAGCCAGGACGTCGTGGGCGACAGGAACAAGAGCGGCTATGAGGGAAGCTGGTGTGTATACACATGACAGACGCCCCCTCCACCCCAAAACACCACTGACATGGCGCAGGCTGTCGGCCCATTGGCGCTGGATCATCATGCTGGTCGTGATTTTCACTGGCCTCAGTCTCATCACGCTCGTCGGCATCTGCCTCAAGCGCCGCGCCCGCGCCCGCCACGATGCCCGCCAGGCAAACGTCGCAGCCCCCGAGGCCGCCTTTTCCGCTCCGCTGCCGCCCGCCGCTCCGCCCATGGCCCATGTCCACCACGTCAAGGATGACGGCGGCACCATGACGTCGACCATCGACTTTGGCAGCACCAGCAGCATCACGGCCGCCCCCGGTTCGACCTCGAACAGCAGCGTGGGGAACATTGCCCACAGCTTTCTGGGCCGAAGCCGAACGCCGTCGAACCCGCTGGGCCGCTTTCCCAGCACGTCTCAGAACAACCACGTCCAGCCCGTCCCGTCGCCGCACAACGCCTGGGGCCCCCATCATCACCAGGCAGCGACCGGGGGCTACGAGTATCCAACGTACATCGACCGCGACCGCGACCGCCGGGTGCCCTCGCCCGCCGACGCCTCGTTCGTCACGGGCAGCACCGCCGTGTCGTCGCTCGGCGGCAGCCCTAACGCCAGCCGGCCACACGTCGCGGGCGTGCCTCCTCAAGGCCACGGGCCCTCGCCCCTGGGCAACGGCACTCCACGGAGGACGCCGAGTCGCGGCGAGCTGGCCAACAAGGCCACGCCGACGCCGACGCCGACGCCGCCGCCGTTGATTGCGTGGGCCGGACACACTGCGCACGCGCAGGACCCCGCTACGCCGCCGTCTGCGGGCTTCGTCTCGCGTCCCCAAGTCCCGCGGCTGAACACGGCCGTCGGCGCGGGCGGCAGTGCAAAGACGCCGCCGCCGCAGCAGCATCAACAAGTCCGCGCGCCGACGTCGCCGCCGCGCCACCAGCCAACGGGAATCGCGTCCCCAGCAACGGCCGCGAACGCCAGCAGTGGTGGTGGCGGCGCCCGCCGAGACCACCTCGAGCGCACGCGCAGCCAGGAGTATGGCGCCGAGGCGCGCTACCACAACGCGGGGTGGAAGACGGGCGGCATGAGCGCGAGCGGAAGCCGGAAGGAGAAGAAAAAGAAAAAGGAGGAGGAAGAGCCAGTCGCGGGCATGCGCGGGGGCTGGACGAGTAGTCGCGAGAACTTGCGCGCCGAGACTCAAGGGCGTAACCGTAGTCGGGGCGGCGCGTTGGTCGCGGGGGACGAGGAGCAACAGGAGCAGGGCAAGGGCCAGGGCGAAGCCGGCGATGCGCTCGCAAGAGACGGCGGCATGGGCGGCAGGAAAACAGTGACGAGCCCTCTCAGCGCGGACAACGCGAGGGAGAAGTTGAGAAGCAAGCTAAGTCGGCAGGGGAGCGGCTTCTTCAGCGAGGGCGAGAGGTAGGGGCCGGACGGCAGGTTTTGGAATTTTCCCTCGTCGCTTTTGTTCGAGGATGGGGAGAGCAGGCTCGGTCCAAGGTCGAGGAGAAGCTCGAGACAGAGACACGGCGACAGACGATACGTCCACATTTCTTTTGTTTGAGATACCAGCATGCCACCACCACTGGACGGAAAGCGCCAATCAACATACGTAGTACCGCGCACCTGGATGTAATTTGGAGCAGGACTTGATGGGAGGATGGTCGGGTGGTTTTAGGGACGAGTGGAGACAGATGGATGGATGGGATGTGTCGTACAGCGAGCAGCAGGCGGCAGCAGATGACATAGGCTCGACATGCACGCATGGACGGAGACGTGAGTAGTAAGTAAAGCAAGTAGTGTCTGCAGTCAGTAGTCAGCACCGAGGACAGTAATCGACCACATGTTGTGTAAGTTCTTGAGCTTCTCTTGCCGTTTCTCCACGCCGCCGCAGCTGTCGACGCAACCCAATGGCGAGAAAGACGCCAAACCAACACCTGGCACTCAACACCATAATCGACGCAAGTCTGCCAATGTCGCTTTTGTCGTGCTGGTCTAATGCTCCGCGGCTTCTCCAAGCCCAAGGGTAAGAATGGACCATGTCCTGCCGGTCTACAGGAGACTGCTATGCTATTTCTTCTTGTGCTACTGCCCGAAATTGATCTCGCCGAGCAAAAGCCGCGAATAAATGCTTCTCTGTATATGCAGAAGTCTCTCAAGGGCCCGTTCGTCGACAGACTACACGCAGGCTATCCGCTTTCCTGGACTCAAGGCCGATGCCGTTCAGTGTCTCCTCCGACTGGCTGGTGATTCCTTTCCCGATCGGCAGGGACAGCCCGCAGACCTGACAAAGTGGTCCAACAACAAGGCTTCCCTTCTCCATCCAGAAGTGAACCCCGCTATCATGATGCTGCTCGTCCTCTTCTGAGCCGTGGTTGGTTTCGGTGTGGTGCTTGTCTTTTCCGACCACCGGACTGGCCGTCGTTTCCCGAATTGCCCCAAATAGACGTCGAGTGTCTTGAACGGCAACAAGCACAAAGTTACTTTTGCGTCAATTGCAGGCAGTCAACGGAGCAACAACCGATATAAAACGAGGTGGACAGTGTTTGCGAGATGCGTTATTGATTATTTTGCGGAGAGCAAAGTGATCTTGCGCTACATGGGAATCCTAGATCGCTGGGTGGGCTTTTACTATTCGACAACTCTATTATTACAAGCATGATTGCATCATCATGTTCTTCTAAAGATAGCTTATCCTGCCTTTATATATCAAAGTTCACACTAGCAACATGTCTAAAATCTCTGAAGAGGGGCCGAACCTTCAGTTATAATTAACCGTCTAGGAGATAAGCAACAGGCGACACTTTCTGTAGAAAAAGGAGAATAGTGTCAGAGAGACATAACATTGATTATATCAGAAGAATAAAGTGCCCTTACGGTGTAGGAAAGAGCGTCCCGTCCCATATTCACAGAGGATCGAATAATTGTGTCGTCGCGAGCACGATTTTATCATCATATTATTTCGAGGTTTGCACCGGCTGTATCGCTAAAAGTGCCGTGGACGTTTGAAAAGTTTCGTGTCCGCTGCACAGGAAAGGGCTTCGCCCAGCGATCCGGAATTGACTACCACGAGACCTTTGCACCAACGCCTAGGGCAGAGACAGAACGGATCCTGCTCGCTCTTGCCCACCAGTTTGACTGGCGCAGAGTGCAATGACGACGTGCCTACCGCCTTCCGCAACCCAGACCTGGACATATATCTCTACGTGGAACTTGCAGAGGGATTTCCGGGAAAGGAAGACGGTAACAAAACTCTCCTCCTCCAGAAGGGTTCATACGGCCTCAAGCACGCCGCTGCCCTCTGGTACGACCACGCCAAAGCTACACTAGCTGCGGCCGGATTCTTTCCCACTATCCCCGACATCTATCTTTGCGCCAACAAAAAAGAAAGACGCATATGTCCTTCCCCACGTTGATGAATTCCAAGTCATGGGATCGATCAAGGAAAGAATCGACAAGTTAATGGGCATCCTTCACATCAAGTACAAGATCAAGACTGTCGGATCGGACTTTTTCCTGGGAACACGAATCACCAAAGAAGGACAGCACTTGAAGCTTGACCAAGGACCATGCGCCCAAGCCCTGCTCGATCGACATGGCCTGGCCGACTGCAAACCGGCAAAAACACCATTGGAGCGAATGCTCGAGCCGAACACTGATGGGCCGTCCCCTACGACGTACCGGGAGTATAGCTCCATCATCGGTGGGCTGCAGTATCTTGACATCTCTTATTATGTCAACCTTCTTGCACGTCTCCTGGCCAACCCATCCAACGAGCACCGAAGCGCATCTTGAGATACATTGCCAGCAACCCAAGCCATGGCATACGATTCTCAAAGACCAAGCAGAAGCCCTCGCTCGGAGGGGAATTCAGGCTCAGACTCCGGAGGAGATCCCCACTCAAGAAGATCCACCTCTGGAATGCTGATCAGGCTCTGCTCTGGACCTGACCGTTGGAAGTCGCATGTCCCGAAAGAGGTTGTCCATTCTCCTACCGAGGCAGGCAGAGAACCTCGCTCTAACCGAGACCTGCCGACAGCTCCGGTGGGGTCAAGCCACTGCTCCAGGAGGTCGAGCGAGTTGACAGAACCAATCGAGCGTTCCACACGTACAGACAGACATGCATGTCGACAACCCACCAGGCCGCTGTCGACTGTCGCCACCAACCACGAAAACCCACCCAAGATCAAGCCACATCGACATCCGCAACCACTGTTGCAGAGAGCGAAGCCATGGCGGGGAAAAATCAAGGTGGCCTAACGTGGCAACGGAAGCGCAACTGGCCCGTCGGACGCCCTTGCCAAACCGAAATCTCCCGCCGCAATTGGGTAAGAATGTGTGCGCAAGCAGGAGGGGCCCAGTCACTTGATCCAAATTTCTTTTTGTCTTTCTTGGCTACTTGCACTCCTGCAACCACTCTCGCAACTGCTGCGTCTCTTTGTCTCATGCAACACACTCATTCGCACTGCCGTGATCGGTGCCGTCAGTTGGGACCATGTGGCAGAATCTATCTAGTTGGGTTGGGGGAAACCCCAAAATCCGGCGTTGACCGCCTTCTTTTTTTTTCTTTTTTTTTTCCCCGGTGAAAAACACACCCCCCCCAACTATGGGAAATGTCTCTAGGGTCGTACACAATAAGCCAAAAATGGGTGAGCCGGCCGCCGCACTCAGTCTGAAGTCCTCATCCTTATCCTCTAGGGGCTGCTTTGGGTAGTGGGTGGCTGGAACTGATGGAGCAGGCCTCTTTGCAGCATCCAGGTGCTTGCTGCACGTATCCCCCGCTTGGTGCTAAGCATTTGCTGTAGGTTGTCTGTTCCAGCAGCTTGGATAAGCCTTGGTCGGTCTGACTGTTACCGTGGGCGAAAAAGGAGAAGGTGCTCAACTGTGTGCCTTTTGGTACAGCAGTAAGGGCATTAAGAGGTAGGCCTGCAGCCCAATATGCTCTGTTCGCAGGAGAGTAGCCATAGTGGTTTGTGGTCTGTCCATCCCATCGCGTAGGTGGTACTTGTCTCTACTCCATTTAGGGTCGTTTGGGGGCCCGTCCAGACGGGTGACCAGGTAGTCCACCTAGTGGTCCTTCCAGACTTGGTTTTCAACTTCTTTGTGCTTGCTTGGGAGTACTGCTCTGATTTTCTGGCGTTTGGTAGGTCTCATTGACCTTTGTGGCGACCGTTGGGGCTGAGATAGCCTCTTGGGGGTAGAGCTCACGTGGGGCTCTCTTCCAGGCTTCTTTGGCCGCGACCGCCTCAAGGAAGGCTTCAATTGGGCGGACAGAGGCCTCCATCTCGAGCTGTCGTATGTTTGTTGTTTTGTACGCTCCAGTGATAATACGTCTGCGGTAGTGGAGTTTACCCACGTCCGCGACGTTGCAAGGGCCTTGACAAACGGCCTGTACTGGAACCACCGCATCCTTGCTTGCGATAGGTACCAGTTTGAAAAGTCGAGTGCGACACAAGCAAGCTGCCAGAGTCCCTTCCTGCGCTCCTTGCTCACGGCGTTTCCTTTTCCAACCCTGGCGATGCGATGGCCATCTATACCGAGCGCTGCGGAATATGGACTGTGGGAGTGACGTGCCTGCCGGCCTTCAATGCGTCATCCGAGATGGGCTTCGCTCGCTGCGCCGTGCCTCGAGTCGGCACGAAAGAAGTCAAGTCATGATCAGGGAATACACGTCTCTTGGGCGGAAAAAAATGATGGCTACCAAACGACTGGACGGATACAGCACAGAAGATGAAGCATTGAAGGGGAGAGAGATGGCTTTGCAAGAAACTAAAATGTATGCACAAAACACCGAGCTTAGATATGCCACACAGACACATGTGGAATGATACTGTCGTCCGCAACTGACCGCCATGTTGCTCTGCCGCTCCGCGTCATGCCATGCCATGCGACGAAACGTGACGGGGTGGTCTTTTGAAAAGAAGGACGCGTGCTTGCTCGCCGCCTAGAGCAAGAAACCAGGAAGAAAGCAGAAAGCAGGGGGCCACGATGGCAAAGACGGTTGCGCCGCAACGATGCTAGCTGATGATCCAGGCTATTCCTCACCCATGAAACGCCATTCGTCGGTTCGTTACACTTACATTCGGACCCCCTTCTAGACATCACGTCTTGCCCTCCAGCCCCTCCTCTTCCTCGACGTCGTGCGCCTGCACCATCGCGACAAACACCTCGTCCAGCGTCGTGCGGCCCACGCTGTACATGCCGATGCCCGCCTCGCGACGCCCCCGCGTCTCGAGCAGGTTGAACAGCTGCGCGATGCTGACGCCTGCGGCGGCAGCGGCGTTGTGGTCGTTGTGGTCGTCGCGGATTGGCACGACGAAGCGCACGCCGCCGCCCACGCCGACGCGCGAGTCCAGCTGCGCGGAGGGGATGGCGGCAACGATCCAGTCGCGGACGTGCTGGACACGTTGAAGGAGGGACGCGGGGACCGGCTCGCCGGCGTCGATGATGCCCGAGTCCGAGTCGCTGGCAGGCGACGAGTCTGCCAGACTGACGCCGACAACCCACGCCCGCCCCCACCGCTTGCGCAGCTGCTCGACGCTGCCGACGCCCAGGACGCTGCTGCTGACGACGCCGACCCTCCCGCGCCAGGCGACGGCTTCGGCCTCCTCCATCGAGTGCGTGGTCAGTAGCACCGCGCGCCTTGCGCTGACGCCCGGCGCGCGCAGCGCCCGCCACATGGCGCGTTTGGCGGCGGCGTCCATGCCCGAGGACGGCTCGTCGAGGAGCAGGACGTCCGGGTCGGCCGTCAGCGCGACGGCGAGGGAGAGCTTGCGCCGGTTGCCTCCTGACAGAGCGGGCGCAGGGCGGTCGGCCATGTCCGGCGGCAAGCCGACGGCGGCAATGGCAGCCGCGACGTTGGCCGCGACGTTGGACGAGGGAATACCCCGCGCGCGCGCATAAAAGGTGAGGTGCTGCGTGACAGTGAGCGTGTCGACGGCGTCGAATTGCGGGCAGACGCCCAGACGCAGGCGAGCGGCTGCGCGGTGCTGCGTCACGCTGTTCGAGGAGATGAAGGCGTCGCCGGCCGTGGGATGCAAGTCGCCGCGGATGAGGGAGATGGTGGTGGATTTGCCGGCGCCGTTGGGTCCGAGCAGCGCAAAGGTTTGCCCAGTCGGCACGCCAAAGGTGACGTCGCAAACAGCGGGCGGCTTGCGCCGCGAGAAGCGCTTTGTGAGGTGGAGGACGCGCAGGCGGTCGTCTGACTGCTCAGTACGGCGTGCTTCGGCGAGCACGTCGGGGTCCATGTGCGACGTTTCCTCCGAGTCGAGCGGCTTGTATGTTTTGCGAGCGAGGAAGGCCGGCTTGTAGCCGCTGTCCCACCAGACGAGGAAGATGAAGAGGAAAGAAGCCTGACATACGAGGTACAAGATTGGACCACCGTAGGCCATGAGGTCGCCGGGGTAGGAGCGCACGGCATCGCCATCGCAGACGAGGGAGAACTCGTTGAGTGAGAGGAGCAGGGCGCGCAACAGATTGCCGGCCGGGGTAATCAAAGCGATGGTAAAGTGAGCAAGCGTAACGTCGTGATCAATGTCGGCAGGCGTTATGTAGGTCAGGATGCACAGGTAGGCGACGAAGTAGATGAGGAAAAAGGCCGCCTGGCCGCCTGCCATGAAAGCGAATGCGGCGAGCTGCGACGTCACAAAGAGCGAGACGACGTAGGCGAGGAGAATGGACGTAAGGCCGTAGAGGAAAAAGACGACAAAGAGGTAGCCAGGGGCATACCAGACGCCAGAGACACCGACGTAGATGATGGTGACGATGGCCGAAGCGAAAAGCACAAAGAAAAAGTCGAAGAGCACGTATGCTACCCAGAGCGGCGCGGCACGGATGCCGTTGCTGTAGTGCAGGGCTCGCACCTTGTTGACGCGCTCGACAGTCGGGTACAAGGCAAAGAAGCCCGTGTAGGCGCACATGGCCAGGCCGAAGTACAATATGAGTTGCAGAGTGTCGCCGGCGTCGGGGGAAAAGGGGACTGCAAAGCTTTGAAACTGCGTCTGGATCGTCGTGTTGAAGAGGAGGTTGTCGAGCAAGTTTTGCGTCATGAGGGCGTAGTACACGCCGCCGTTGGCAACGTAAGCCATGGTCGGCGTCGAGTCGAGAAAGATGCCGCCGGGGGTGGCGTTGCCGAAGTTTGCTTGGATGTATGATGTAAACTCGCCCCTGCTCTCTACAAAGTGGAGATCGCGAGCAGTCAGGGGAAAGGATCTCGAAATGGTTTCGACCGAAACCCTGCTCGACGGGCCAACAGGCATGAGGACGTCATCCCCGGAAAGTACGTCCAGCGCTAGGCTGACGGTGGTGGGATTGCTGGCGGAAGCACCCGGATCACAAGACGCGCCGGTGAAGCCGTGCAAAAACAGCGTCGTCAGACCGGCGGCGATGATGGGTATCAGGACTGCGGCGGCATGCGGTATCCAGTTGTTGACGAGGATGAGCATGCGCTTATGGAAGAGGACGGAGGTCTGCTCGAAGAAGCTGGTGCCGCGGCCCTTTGACAGGGCGACTGGTTCGGCCTCTTGCTTTGCCTCCATCGTCGGCGACTGCTCCGAAATGGCAACGTTGGAAGAGGTGTTTGGGCCCGCTTTGACGGGCTCCGGGTGGATGCCGTCGTTTTCTGGTGCCACTTCGACTTCTTCTGCGAGCCGGAGAAACACATCTTCAATAGTCGGCCCGTTGACCTGGTATTGCGAGATTCCCTCGTCCTCTAGCCTGGCCGTCAGTTCTGCCGCCTGCGCCGAGTCAGAAACCTGATACACAGTCTGATCAAACAGTACCCGGCGCGGGATGCCATCGAGGGCCTTGGGCTGGTCTCGCACGGTCGAATTGTCCAGGACAATGCGGTAACCGCCACCCAGTCTGTGCTTCAGCTCAACGGCCGGGCCCTCTGCCTTGAGGTTGCCCTTGGATAAGACGACGATGTAATCGGACAAGAAGTCGGCCTCGTCGAGGAAATGCGTCGTCAACAGAATCGTCCTGACGCCTCTTTCCGCCAGCAGAATGTCCCAAATCTTGCGACGGCTCAGGGGATCGATGCCAGAGCTGACCTCGTCGACGCAGCAAACCCTACTGCCACCGGTAAACATCATGGCGAGCTGGAGCTTTCGCTTCTGACCGCCAGACAGAGTCTTGCTCTTGGCCTTGAGCTTGGGGAGGAGATCGCATCGTCTGACCAAATCTTCAATCTGCGCCTTCGAGTCGGCAGTCGTGGCCTTGAGCTCGTTGAAGATTTTAACGTGCTCAAATACAGTCAGGTCGTCCCAGAGCACGTTCTTTTGGGGGCACAGCCCAAGCCCGCCTGTGCCATCAATCTCGATGGATCCGCCGGTGATTGTGTTGAGGCCGGAGATGGTGTCGAGCGTGGTGCTTTTGCCCGAGCCGTTTGCGCCGAGCAGCACCATGATGTTGCCTCTGAGCGCCCGGAGCGTGAGCTTGTTGACGGCGACGACGGTGTCCTTCGGAAGGACTCCAAATCTGCGGGCAACGTTTCGGTGCCACCAGCTCGGAATCCAGTGCTTGGAAAATTCGGTCAGGCGAACGGATTCGGGCGGATCGGTCGAAGATTCCAAAGTCATCCTCCTGGACTTGGAAGCCGTTCCGTACAGCGAGCGCTCAATCCAGGCACCGATGATGGGATAAACAAAGATTTGAACCACGAGAAAGACCCACAAAGCGATACCGGGAAGCTGCCAGGAAATGCCCTCCCTGGGGGGTGCGCCCTTGACCAGGTTAACCGCTTGATCAGCGCGCTCGAAGCGCGCATTATAAATTATGAAATATGTGTAATTCATTGGCGTAAATAGCAGACTGAGAATGGCAACGGCGGCCGAGGACTTGGCCTTTGTGACTTGCGCAACAATGGCCAGGATGATGGCGACAAGAACGACGGAGATGCCGGACAGCTGTGCCCTACGGAACAGGGCGGCGCCCATGATGGAGAAGCTCGACAGTGCCAGGCCGGTGAGGAGATGAAGGATGACGGGAATGGCGTAGCTCGTCGAGGGAAACACAATGGCGCGCAAAATGAGGCCCATGATGATCCAGCCTGGCAGGTAGATAATATCAAAGGCGAGGTGGTTCGCGAGGAGGCGCGCGGCCTGCGTCTGCCACGCCTTGCTGTTGGGCGTCATGGCCTCGATAAGCTGCGAGATTCCCAGCTCGCGCTCCGCCGCCATGAGACCAGTCAATTGGTACGTTATCCCGACGATGCCGACGAAAAAGGCCAGACCCAAAATGTTGATGAGCGTGGTCATGTACAAGTGGCGAATTCTGTCGTTGCGCTGCTGCTCAGTCTCGTCCGTGTAAGGAATCTCGTCCACGGCCGCGACGGTAGACGCACCATTTAACTGGGCGATTGTGGCGTCGATGGCGTGCTGGAAAGGCAGAGTATAGATTTGGGCGTCATTGTCCGCCCGACTGACGTAGACCCGCTCCTCGAACGCACCGTCGGCCCTCAGGGTATAGTTCCAAACCCCTCCAGAGCCCTCCGTCGGAGACGAATGGAAGCTGACGGCGCCATAGCAGGCTGAGACTCCGCGCAGGGAGCTCCGGCAAGCCGTCAAGAGGTCCACGTCGTTCCGCACCACCCGGGCCGTCTTGCCCGCCCCACGCACGACGTCCGAAAGGCTTGTCGTGACCCTGTCGATGTCACCTCCGGTGTGACCATTGTTGACGAAGACGACCGTGTTGCGACTCCCCTGGGCAGCGTCGAGGGCATTGGCGAAAGACCTGACGGGACGGGCCGTGCCGATGCCGTATTCCGAGGGCGGGATGAAGAAGTTTTTGGCATACGAGATGAAGAACATCTACCTAATCAGCACGCGCAGGTAGGAGGTATCGCCCAAGTCCGGTACATACAAAGATGATTGGCATCGCGAACGCGCGAATGAAGGTCGACAGGAAGCGCCTGGCAAGGACAACCTTGAGGTTCTTCTTGGTCAGCGTCCATGTCTGACGCAGAAACGCCATTGCGCCGGCTCAGCGCCCGTGACGTTGGAGTCGTTTATAAACTGTCAAATCGGCGCAATCTTCATGCGATGGTGGCGGTTTGCGCCGGGGCGCCGGAAAATGACAATGAGAAACAACCTTGCAGGAGGGAAATGATTGGCAGTCAAAGCTGTCGGGTCATCGCGATATGCTGCGGAAAACGACGACGAGAACAGAAGCGAATACAATACCCGAAGCGAGCTGTGGGAGCAGAGACGGAGATATATAAGAGCACAGCGGCCGCAGCGACATACGACCTGGAGCACGCCGACGCCTGGGGCACGGGTGGGCGCTGGCGCAGCGGCCCGCATCGTCATGCATCCGCTACATCTGGTAGCGCTCCCGCGTCGTAGACCTGGGGCACTGCGCCCGCGCCATGGCGGGCGAGACGGTGGAGGGGGTTTCTGGTGTGGTGTTCGTCCAAGGTGTTGGTCTTTTCGTCCAGGGGAGGGGGGGGGGGGGGTTGAGCCGTTGGGGGCCCCCGGGGGGCACTTTGGTCACAACCAGTAAAATAAACCCAAATTGAACCCCGCATTGGGTTATTGCGGGGT
>JAIFKG010000881.1:0-12017 GCA_020351975.1 Phyllosticta ampelicida | reverse complement strand
GGCCCTGCCGGTCCCGTGCCCCATGGGCGCTGGGCTTGTGCCTGGGACCTTAAAATATCATCATCATCATCATAGATACCTTTCTTTCTTCTCTACCTTAGTATTTTCGTTGCTGAATGCTATTTTGCCTCTTCGAGTCTCACAGCCTGTTGGCGAATTTTTGCTTGTTCGCGTCGAGATTTGGTGCCCACTCATGACTAAACCGCTAGCCTAAAAAGTTGAATGAGTACTGGTAACTGCCGAGCTTTTATTGCGTGTTAATCTGAAGAAGGTTCTAAGCCCGGGGAGATATGAGCCAGGTGCTGCTGCGACGCTCCACCGAATACACGACGCAGGCAAATCTACAGCACGCGTACGTGGCTAGGCCTCCATTTGCTCTTCCAACAAATTCTTCGACCAGAGCACAGCGCAGACGCACGTGCAGAGACAACAAAGGGCAAACACACGTGCGCTAGCGATATCAACAGAACTTAGCAATATGTAAATTGCCAACAGGGAGAGAAATTCTGTAATTTTCAAAAATGACTTTGCTGCGATCCTCATTTTCTCTTTTTGAGACCCGCTGCACGTCTGGCTCTCCGGCGACGAGCAGGGTATTGGCGGGCCAAGACTGACTATAAGATGTACCTATATTTGCTGAGTACTGTGCCGAAACAAAAGCGAAAGGTCAAAGGGGGCAAAGGAAAGATGAAGCCGCTTTCGTGGTCACATACGGTGTGATGGATGCCAAGATTTCGCTAAACAATTCAAACAAAAAGAGAGGTGCGCAGAGATCAGAAGACAAAAGGAGCGAAGAGATTGGAAGAGAACGTGTGACTCGAGGATTCGACTGACTACGAAAAGGAAAGACGAAAAAAAAAAAAAAAGATTCAAGGCACGACCGAGCGCATGATGCTGACGCACTACTGTACCAGTCGCCCAGCCTTCTGCGGATCGTGAATATTGGGTATCTGCTTGAAAGAGATGGCCGAGAGAAGTAGGGGAGCTTCGACCAGGCAAAACTAGAAACAAGGAGCCGGCGGGAACTAACTACCGCAAGGCAAAACAGTCCCCCTCCAAATCCAAAAGTGAAACGGACCCAGCGCAAATACACGCCGCAACGACCCCACCACCACCAACTTTGCAAGGGAGTTGCTCGTGGTCTACTCTTTGATCTCGCCGGACTCGCTGCCTGCGCTCCCCACCGTCGCAAGGCTGCTACCCTGGGCTTGCGTCGTGTCGCTTCCACCAACACTGTTACTCCTGTCGCCTTCGACACCGCCGTCGCCATTCTTGCCCTCGAGCCCCGAAATCGCTAGGCCCTTTTGCGGATCCTCGTCGACTTCGTCAATGCGCGATGGGTTGACGCCATTCTCATCGCCGGCGCTTTCTTCGCCCGCCATCAACGCTGGAGGTCTCTGCTGCATGGCCCGCGCCTTTGAGAGTGAAATGGTCTTTTGTTGGTAGGTGCTGATGACTTCTTTGCTGTCATCCCGGTCAATGGTGGCCTTGACCAGGGCCGCCATCCAGTCGCGCCCTTGCTGCAAGCTGTCCACGGCAAAGTAGTGGACGGTCGGTTTGGTAAAGTTGACGGCCTTGGACAGACCGCTGCGGGGCGGGACGAGCTTGAAGATGAACATTCCCGATGCATCATCCTTGCCTTCTCCTATGGAGGCAGATGTTGGGATGGACGCATTCAAAGGCGAGCTCGGAGAGGACTTGGCCCCGGTCATGGCTGCGTGTATGCCAGTGATCCGCTCATCGTTTGCAGGAAGCACGCGGTGACCCGAAATGTCGATGAGGCCCTTTTCAGCAATGTCATCTTCAGCATAGTAATAAGAGAGGCGGCGTCCGCGCAGGACAAACAGGCGAGTCTTCCACGTCGTCATGAGATTGGACGAGCGCTTCTTCATCCAGCCGCTGTAGTCGCAGTCTTTGATTTGCTCTGACGGAGGCTTTTGTTCCAAGCCACGCTGGTACGCGCTTGTTTCTTTTTTCGACTTGCGTCGGGGTGCGGTGCCAGTAGACTGCATCGAAGTGCTGGTGCCTTGCCTTAGCATGTCGGGCGCAGACTCTCCATCCAAGCTCTTGGATCCATGCGAAGGCGTGCCGCTGGACGTGGTGCGCACCGGAGAGTTTAGCGGAGAGTCCTTGGCTGGCGAGGGTGGCGGTTTCCGAGCGCCGCTCAGGGTTCCTGCGAGCGCGTCTGAAATGGCCCTCAGACCGGTTGGACGTGGCTCTTTTGGATAGCGCTGTATGGCTGGAGGAGGCGACGCTCTTCCTTGGGAGGAGGACTGATCGCTTCCTTCCAAAAGATTGGGCGACGAGGCAATGGCATCAATGCTCGGGGTTCCGTAATCCAACTTGGTCACAATGTTGGCCCGCTCCTTGATGGGCTTGGGGCCATGGCGCAGTTCTGGGCCACTTGCAGTACGCGAGTTCTTTGCACGATTCGGAAAAAAGCCCTTGCCGGAAAGGGCACCCTCGGAGAATTCGCGAATCGAGTCGCTGCTGCCAATGCGGCTGTGGCGTCTGAAGGTCGAGAGGCGCCTGCCGCCCTCGTGAGAGTAGCTTGACTCTCTGGAATGGCTCGAGCCGGGCGCCTTGCGCAAAACGTTCTTTTGCTTGCGATTTTCGAGCTCGCCTCCAGAGAAATAGCCCCGGTCCAAATCTGGCGTAATCGCCTTCGAGGCACTTTCCTGTGGACTGGGCTCGGTCGTACCGTTCAGCTGCTCTCCCATCGACCAGCCATGGTCAAAAGAGCCGTGTTTCTTGTGCGCCTGCGGGGTGGGCACAGTGACCTTGACCAGGCCAGCATTCTTTGGCGTCGAACCTCCCGCGCCAGCATAGTCGATGGAAGAGTGCCGCCGGCTATGGTTGAGGTCCCGGACTGACGCCGCCGACGGGCGGCGGGAGTGGTGCGATGGGATTCCCGGTGCTGCGTCCGAGGCCTTTTTGGAATGCTGGGACGAGCTCTGCCTCGAGTGGCGCTGCTTACTCGAAGGACTGGCGCCACCATTGGAGTCTGCCAGACTAGGGATCCTCGGGAGAACCGTTCCTATAGAGGTACTGCGCTGTCGCGCGTCCGAGGGGCGTCGGCTGGACGACGAGCCGTCAGTGTAAGCCTGGGAATTCCGCGCCAGCTCTGCAACCTCATCCTGCAGACTCCGAATCTTTTGCCAAATCTTGAGACGCGGACCAATTGGGCCCAAATCAAACTCCTTCATAAGCAGCGACTGTTGGTCCATTCCCAAGAGCACCTCGCCCGAGATTTCCTGCTCCTTGAACACATCGCATTGCCGAACGTCCACACCCTCGTCCTCAAGCCATTCGGCAACGCGTGTGGGCGTCCAGGCGCGGACTTCGAAAAGCGTGTACAGTCCTTGTTCCTCTTCGTCCGTCTCGTGTCCGTTGATGTAGGAAAGGCGGTGATCAAGGTGGCTGCTGCTGTACTCGCTAGAGCTGTCGCCTCCAAATCGAAACGATCGGTCGTGGCTCGTGCCGCGGGGAGTAGTGATGTCTGTCAAGTGCTCATCTATCACATTTAGAGTCTCATTCATGACTGGGCTCCTCTGGTCTCCTGGAATAATCAAACCTCGTGGCGGTTGGGTATTGGCCCCGGCGGTTGCCTGGCCAATGGAATTTGGTTGTGACTGACCAGTGGAATCATTGGGGGCTGTATGCAAGGAAGAAGATGTCTGCTGTCGCTCCAAGCCGGCAATGGTGGCCTCGTCCGGCGGTGGAAGTGGAAGGTCTTTGGAGGAGTCGGCCACTGGTGGAGCATTGGGTTTGGAGCGAAACGGAGCGGGGAAACTGGTACGCGGTGCCAATTGCGTGTATACTGTCGCGTGTCAGGGCAGACGGGGTTGGTGTCGGCGCGAAGCTCACCTTCGGGGAAGAGGCCACTGAGGCCATTTTGCTGGTGCCTGCCGAGGAACCAGCCGTCGCCAAAGTCGTCGTCGCGTTCGATGAGCTGAATGCGGTCGCCGCGCTTCATGGTCAGCTCGTCGGGGCTCCGCGCGGTAAAGTCATCTATGACGAACGGGCGACGTCAGCAGCGCGAAGTGATGGGGACGGGACGTTGCAACTTACGGATGACGAGCAGGACGTCTCCAGGCCTGGCTTGGTCCGTCTGAGATGGCGACATGGTGAGATGTAGATGGACGACGTGGGAGCGGGAGAGGCGCGTTCCGTCGGAGAGGGAGAGGGGAGCTGGGACGATCACAAGGGTCGGGGTTGGGGATGGGCGACGGCGACGGCGACGGCGACGGCGGCAGCAGCGGGCATGGCTTTGAGCTGACGGTGGCTCGCGGCGGAGGCTCGCGGTGAGACTCCACGATGGTAGAGGACGACGACAGAGACTAACTGGAAGAGGCCAAACGATGGTGGTGAGGTTGTAAGGGAGTTGTCAGGGCAGCGCCTGGAGAATGCCTAGGTAGCGGGCGCGGGCGCGGGCGGCACAACAGGCCACCAGCCAATTACTGTCCCTGTCTACTACATCCTCAACCTCAACCTCAACCTTGCGCCTCTCCGGCATGCCGTCATCGTCATCCTCGCTCTCCATAACGCAAACTCCTTACTCACGATAATTCTCATTCATCGCGCCCTAGTCGCTTCCGTCCAGCTTCGCACGTCCCGTCAGTGCGACCCTTAAACGGTCTGCATGCTCTCTCCGTCTCCCTCTCCAACGTCGTTGCTTTTCATATACCGCCGCCAGTCGACGCGTCTGCTCCATCCACACCATGCGAAACCGCCTCGCCCCATCTCAAGATGAATCGCAACCAATTTGCCTCAACCAATGACACGGCCACGTCCTGGCTGGGTGGTCGTAGGTACGCCTGGTTGTCCACGGCGTCGTCCAAGTCCACGTCCACCACCAAACGACGGCGAACAAATTCTCAAACAGCTTCGACCCTGGCTCATCACCCATCCGACACTACGCGCAATCTACCTGACCGAACTGAGCCCCCGGCGCCTCCCCCTCAAGAAGAGCGACCACCTCCGGTTCAACTAGATGGTCCTGCAGAAGCTCCGCCAGAGCGTGCTTCACCGACTCGTTCGGAGATGGTCGAAAAGCCATTGCAAAATTCCGCCGACCCGCCGGTCAAACAACATTCACCAACGGGCCGCCTGCCCACGCCGCGACACAGCATGGTTCCGAATACAAGTGACGTCCGTAGCCCTCCCCAGCCGACTCCTCAAGAAGAGTCCGTCGCCAGCGTACCGACGCCGACGTCAAAATTTCCCTCCCCACAAGTCCAAGCGGCGCCTACACCCGCGCCTAGTTTCGGCTACTCCTGCTTCGATCGTCGACTCTGCCTCGACAAAGTTTCTTCGATATTGAGATTCGAAACAATGTCGGCGGCCTCCCGGGCACGATGCGGTAGCCTCCAACAGGCTATGATGAAAAACGACCACGAGTACATGATATTACACCAATTCATGAGCCTGGCCTTGCTGGGAAGAGGGCCAGGGAACAATTTGGTGGTCCAGCAGGCCATGGCACATTTGGCGTCTGTTACCACGGTAGCCTTTGGAGAACCAGCGGGTCAGTCCTCGCTCAAGCATCTTTTTGGTGACCTCCCGCTCCCGCTTAGGAGCCTTGGAGAGAAGGATAGCGTACATTTGAACTTCCACCACGATCGGCTGAATGAGGTGTCCAACACGATTGTCCAAGGGTGGGCGGCTTTTAAGCAGAGCAAACTGCCCTTTACCGTACAAGAATTTCGCAGACTTGGCCTGACGTCCCCAGAGTGGCAACGAATCGCCAGCTTGGCCAAGATTAAGCTTCTCATACAGGCGACTGGTATCCGACAAGACCTTGCGAAAACATATCAGTTTGAAAACAAGTTGGTGGCACTGTTCCAAGCACACCAAGCTCTCACCGAGCGCGGTGCAGGAGGGGCGATTGAGACGACCAAGCAAGAAATGATGAAGATTATTGCGCACATGGAAGAGATTTCGAATCAAAACGCGAGGCCAAAACAAACCTCAGCCGACGCGCAGTCGAACGGCAATTTGGGTCTTCTTCCAGCCCAGCCCCAGCCCCAGCATGTGGATGATGTCCTTCCAGCCCAACCACAGCCCCAGCAACCAAAAGTAAATTCAAACGTCATCCAGGCCCAGCAACAGCAATTCCAGCAGCAATCAGGCGGCAGTTTCGATTCTCTACAGGCCCAGCTACGTCAATCCCAGCACCTCAACCAGCAAGCCTACTCCATGGCTGAGGATTCCAATCAGCAGCAAAGAGAATGGATGCAAAGACAAATCAGGATGACGCAGCAGCAACAAGACCAGGTTATTCAGCAGCGCCAGCGAGAACGAATGGTCGCTCAACAAAGGCAGCAGAGTCATAGTAGCCAGCAGACCATGCGGCTCAGCATGATTCAACCACCAAACGAAAGGATCTTGACGCAAGGCCAGCAAAACCTTTCCCAGAGTCCTGTTCAATGCCCCGTTCAATTCACTCCCACTTTACCTAGTCACAACCCAATGCAACAGCACCAGTCATTTGTTACCGTCCAGCATGGTCGATCAGACTCGCCCGCGCGGATGCCAGCCTGGTCGACCCAGGATACGGTGCGCAACCAGGCTGAACAACATCAAGGACATCTCCCTGCTGCAGCCCCTCAGCAGAAACAGCAAACAGTGACCACCCCTAGCGAGAAGCTCTTCCAGTCTGTTGTGGGCTTTGTAGTACCCCCGCAAAAGCTTGAAGACGCACCCATCCAAGACTTTGAGTTTGAGATCTCGCCGGATGAGTTGGCCAATGTCCCTCGTAAACCAGGCCAGCTCAACAATCAGACTGTCGTTTATCGGTTGCGGTGCGTTAGGATACCTGATGGTGCTACAGACATTTCAAAAGACGAGTGGATGTCTACTCCAATTACCTGGCCCATGGGGACTCTGATCATTATCAACGACGTCAATGTCCGGCCGCAAAAGATTCAGGAGAAATGGAAGAGTGTCTTCCTTGGCCCTTCCCTCAAGCAAGCGACCAACCTCATCTCGCTCAATGTCCTCCGCAAGTCGAATGAGCCGCTCGTTTCAAGCTTTGCTTTGGCGGTAGAGAAGATCACGTTCCAAACCGAGGCGAACATCATCGCGTCGGTGATCTCCCCGGAACGACTTGTTTCCGCCGCTTCGGTCATGGCATCAATCCGCTCCGCCATCCTGCCAAAAGAAGGAGAAGACTCTGGCGACGAGCTTGCTGTCACCATGTCAAGAATCACCATCAACCTGATTGACCCGCAATCTGCCTCCAAGATCTGCGACGTCCCCGTCCGGAGCTTGGCATGCAAACACCGCGACTGCTTCGACCTAGCCACCTACCTCAATTCGCGCCCCGGCATGATCACTGGCGTCGATGAGTGGCGTTGCCCCATCTGCAGGGCTGACGCGCGGCCGGCGCAACTCGTCGTCGACGGCTTCCTGGTCGACGTGCGCAAGCAGCTGGAGATGCGTGGCGAGCTTGCAACAGCCAAGACAATCATTGTTGACGCCGACGGCAGCTGGTCTGTGAGGGAGGAAGAGGAGACGCAGATGCGTGGCCGGTCCGAGAGACGAACCACCGGTGGTGCGGCGGCTTCAGCTTCAGCCTCTGCTAACGCGGCTGCAGCAGGTGCGACCGATGAGCCTGCATCCACCGACTTGTTTGGTGGTGGTGATGTGACGGCGATGACGCCGTCGGCATGGGACGAGCTTAATGGTATGCCCGTCAACACGGACTTTGCCGAAGCGCTCAACATTGCTGACAGCCTCGCGACGACCAACACAAACACCGCCGCCGTTGCCATGGAGGCGGCTTCTGGAGCACCTCTTTCTGTACCTACACCTGGAGTTGCAGCTCGACCAAAAGGCGGTAGGAATGCCCCCATCGTCATCGACTTATCTGATGACGATGACGATTGAGCTGGCGCGCAGAGCACTGTTCAGAACACAACACCTTGATACATCGTAAATACCTCGTGCAATCGGCTTCCCTTTCCCTTGTTGGCAGCGGCGTATTGTAGCGTCTTACTTTTTTTTTTCAAAAAAAAAAGCATCGGTGCAGATTGGAATAAAATGGCAACGGGCTACAGAGCGATAGGTATAGGTGCTGCTGGATGGCGTTTTTGGCTTCCTTTGTGATCGAGACAGGATATGGGGGCACTATCTTCTTCTTTATGGTTCCTCGCCGCGGCGACAAGCACGCAGGCAGAGATGAACGATGGGTGGCATGCGGCTCGAACGAGCGCACGCACGCAATGGGCCACGATACAGTATGATTATACTTGGATTAATTCAGGTTATGGCGTGCATCGACTGGTGATTTGTGCACCTTACGCGATGGACAGATAATTGCGCCTCATATCTATATATCGATTTCAACACGCCATAGGCGCTCCGTCCCTGCCACGTGCTGGAAAATGAGAAACGAACCCGTGAAAGATTCACACCTCCGGAGCCCAGACAAAAGCATTGCACCTTGCTGGACAGCAATCATGCTTGGTATCCTCATGAGGAGGGGGAGGAGGCAAGGCGCAGCGAGCACTTTATCAGGGTTGTATGTGAAGCCTTGATTAGAGGAAAGACGAAAACCAAACTCGAGCTCCCCTTAGTTGCGTGGAACATGTCAGGATACAGACGGACGGAAACGAGAAAAAAGACAAGGGCGTCAAGGAGCACCAACCTCGACTCACTGACTCTTGCTACCACCTCCATGACCACCTCCACCACCAACCCGATCACGATCTGCATCCACGAGCAAATCATCTCCGTCCTCTCTCTCCTCCTCGTCCGTCACATCCCCCAAATCGACATCAAACTTGGTGTAATTGTCCGGCCGCAACACCCTCATGCCGACCGGCCGCCCGTCCCACGGCATGGCCAACATGCGCGGCCCGCGATGGAGCAGCTTCCCTGCTGCAGCCATGACCACTTCGTGCGCTTTTTCCTTGTCACGCGTCAAATCGTCGGCGTCGTCGTCTTTGTCGGGGTCCGAGTCCGACGATCCCTCCTCGTCGTACTCCGGTCGCTGCGGCGGGTTAAACTCGTCGAACCCGTCCATCTCGGCGGCGGAGAAGCCAGGCCGTCCCCATTGGTCTTTGAGCTTTCCATTCCTCCATCTTTCAATGTGCATCGCAAGCGAGACTTGCTTCTGCTTTTCGGAAATTTTGATCCACTTTTGCTTGTGTTTCGGATTGCTCTGCACTATATCAAGATATCGTTTCTCCTCTGCCTCCTTGCGCCCCCGGTATTCCAACTTTGCCACGAAGCGGTTGTATTCGCGCTCGTAATCGGCGAAGAAGAGCTCCCGTCTCTTTGTGCGTCTTTCTAGGCGTCTCATCCTCTTCTGCTGCTGCCGCAGCATCTTGCGGGTAGTGGGATCGAGCAGCTGCACCTTGGCGTGCCTTTTACGATACAGTTTAGGGACCCTTTTGTTGCCCACGTCGGCATATTGCTCGCGCATGTCTTCGTACTCGGAGGCTTTTCTGGGGTCTTCATTGACGTCTTCTACGTCGTCCTCGTCGTCCGAGATGCCATCGCCGGATCTGTAGTCGAATTTGTCGTCGAATTTGTCGTCGAACTCGTCATCGCCATCACCACCAGTCTTTGCAACCCCGTCAGGATCTGGCCACATGCGGTCAAGTTCTACCATCATCTGATTCGTCTCTTTCCACAGTGCTGTTGGGGTCGGCCTGTCTGCAGGCACTGGACTCATGCATCTCCACACCAGGTCAACGAGCTCGTGGCTGTAATGGGGCAGAAGTGCCTCTCTCGGAGAATAAGGCTCCGCATCCATCCTCATCTCCTTGATCATCTCCGGACTCTGGTCTGCAAGCGACTGGAGGTAATTTTCTGTTTCACGCCTCGCTCCGCGGCGGAACGGCAATGTTTCGTGTCGCATTTGATGACGAGAGCAATCGTCTTCACTGTCGAACGGAAACTCTCTAGTGTTCATTGCTTGTAGTATAATGATTCCTACCTGGTATATAGTTGTATGGATACGAATCTTTCCGTTGTAATCAAGTGGGTGCTCCCGATTATCATTCTTGTTGGCCTGATCAACAAGTTTGAAAAGCTCCTGCAGCGCGTCAGGTGTGTTTCTTCTAGAGCTTTTCACTTACAAACGGCATATATCCTGGAGTACCACAGCCGGAGATTCCACGGATGTTATTTCCTTTCGGGTACTGGTATTTTCTTTTGCTCGACACCAGTGTGTACGTATCGGGCTTCATTTGAGTGTCGTTTGGATACCTGGCAAGACCACCGAGATCGGCCATCATGGGGACCGGGTAGTATCGTTGCCACCAGTAAACGGGCTTCTTGGCTGGATAGTTAAGGAGGATGTTCCCAGGCTTCATATCAAAGTGGAACATGGGTTTCCAGTCGTCGTTGACCGGCTCATCGTCGCTGGTGCTTGGGGACCTTCCCTTTTCAAGCACACAGCAAGCTTCAGCAAGACCGTGCAGTAGATACCAGCAAAACGGCTCGGGTATCAACCATCTAAAAAAGTAAGCAAGAATCAGAGATGCTGGGATTTTCCAACCTTTTATTTCGGTATTTTGTAATTATGCCCTCCAAATCGCCACACGGGGCGTATTCCGAGTAACCGACTCCTTCCCTGCCTTGCGCAGCTCTCGAACCAGGAGTTAGGTAATTCACAATGTACGGGCTCTTGTCCTTGAGCATGGATCCCAGCTTCCGCTCGATATCATTATCAAACCGATGGAATGTATCTCTTTTGACCACGATACGCTACAGAATGAGCACTCGTCTTGAATAGGGATGGCTTCTTACCTGTCGAATGGTGTTGTTGCCATCAACAAGATCATATCTCAAGGCAGTACCAAACCCGCCTTGGCCCAGTATGCCGCCACAGGACCACTGACAGTTTTCGTTGTACCCAAAGACCCTGTCCATGTATCGAGTGTCTCGAGCAAACATTTCCTTTGTCACTTCGTCTGATTTGGGTCTTTCCTTGAAGAAATAGGGTCTCCAATCAGTAATGGCATATCTGTAGCCTTTTGCGTGGTTGATTCGCCTCGCTTCTCTCGTGAATTCCCTTTGACATTTGGTATTATTGAGTTGTTCGACGTCGCGCCAATGGCCGTCGCGATACCTTTTCCGGATCTCCTCTGCTCACGTCAACAAGAAAATAGTGGGTGGATGAACGAACCCACCCTCGCTCGATTGGGGATTTTTTTGCCAAGTGTAGTGCACTTCATCGTCATTGCAAAACACGTCAAAAGGCTCAATCTTCCGTTTGAGACCCTCCCATGTCACGGGGAACCATTTGTGGGCTTGCGAGATCCATGTACGGCGATGATCTACCAACCTGCTCCATTTCTGGCTGACAGCATCGCTATTGTTCACGGCGGCTGCGATGATTAGCCAATTTTTAGATCATCTTGACAACTCGTACGTGCCTATGAGCTCTCGCCGAAATTCCGCGGTAGATTCGAAATCGGGGTCTCTTTCCTGCCTCGCTGCCTCTGCGGCCTTGTACACGGCGAACTGGAAAAGACCACGCCCATCGGATGGGCGTTGCTCCGAGGCGTCATTTTTGAGACTCTCTGGGACAGTCCTGAAGCTACTGCTGTCCAGTGCAGCTTGGATGTCAGTGTCGAGTAGACTGTCGGATATATTTTGACTCATGGCGATAGGAAGAAAAAGAAACGATCTGGAGGTCAAGAAGTGGAATACGTGTCAATTTAGAATGCCCTCGGTGAAGCGGCATCGATGGTTGCAGCAATCAACTTTGTTTGAGAGGCCATTCCTCCAAAAGAGACCCATTTGGCTCTTTGTCATGGCGACAATGGACCCAAGGCACCGCTCGATTGAAAGAGTAACCAACAGACGGCCGGAGATGGACGAGAGAGAGACAAAGAAAATGAGAAATTCGAAAGTTGACGCGAAGGGGTGAAAAGAGAGGCAATGGCACACTGCAAAGTGGCGAGTGAGGAGAGGGGAGTAGTTGGAAGTCGGAAGGAGCCCCACCACGGAATCACCCCCTGGAGGAGTCCACTCAACCCACCCACTGCATCCCGATACCC
>JAIFKG010000879.1:0-40082 GCA_020351975.1 Phyllosticta ampelicida | reverse complement strand
CCCTCTTCCCCCCCCCCAGGCGGGGACGGCAGTAGCGACCGCCGCGTTGCGTTGACCGTACCGTGCCGCGCCGTGCCGCGCCGTGCCGTCCCGTCGTGCCGTCCCGTCGTCCCGCACGTCTGCGCGCTACCGGGAACAGGCACATCGTTAGCATACAGACACACTTACCATACGTAACGCCATCCATCCCTTCCGCCTTCTTTCTTTCCCTCCTTCCCGCCCGCTGGGCTCCCTTTCTCTCCTTCTCTCTCCTTCTGCATAGCGACGGCGCCGTCTTGTTTTCGTCTCTTTCACATCACGTTGCATCCTATTTCCCACCGCCCCACCCGGGTGGTGCCACCGACGGGCAAGAATATGTTTTCGGTTGCGAGATTCAGTCAGCCAGTCGGTCGGTCGGTCGGTCGGTCGGTCGGTCGGTGGGTGGTGTTGGGAGGGAAAGAAGAAAGCGTGCGGCAGGGAAAAGCAAACGGTGCTTGATGATGGACTGGAACACGTTAGCTAATCCACTGCCCTTCAGCACGCTGGAATGATTTGCCGTCGTGATTGATTGCTCTCTTTTGCTCTTCCTCACAGCTGCCTTCCCCCCGTCTTCCTTGGGCTGGCGATTGTTTGCGCTCGTCGCCCGCAAGAACGGCCTGCCTCTCCATGACATTTTAACATTTCCTGCTCGGTCTAGCTTGTGATTCTCTCAGCAACGTCCGCTGCGTCTTCTCATCCATGCATTGCTGCTCACGCATAGAGATGATGTGGAAAATACATTCTTCTTCTGCATTTTTCTTTCTTCCTCAAGGGTCGCTCTTTCTCACTCTACCGTTCTCTAACCCCCCGGTCTCCTTGCAGCGCAAATCTCCCGATTTACAAATCCTCCCGTTTCCCTATCGCCTCCCCGGAAGCCACCATAGAGGTGGTAGTCACGCCGACAGCATGCTCGACGTATCCTTCTGCTTCAACTCAATGCGGCTATTCTCCCTCGCGCCGTGCCCCGCATCCCACTGCGTCATGCTTGACGTACTAAGTATCGTTCGCGTCACCACGCTCTCCTGCCTGATATCCGCCGTCGACGCCGTGCACCAAGTATGCGTGCCAATGTCATTTGTGTTGCGCCACGACGGCAGCACGGCGCCCGCGCCGTCCAGGTCACTGTTGTAGTGACGTGGTCTGCTGTGCCAGCAACATGAGGGCAGGCGGTCGGAGATGAGGCGCAAGAGCGGGCGGAAGGTGTAGAGACAGGTGGCGGAGATGCCGACCGCTTGTTCAATTAGTGACCAGGTGGCCGTCTTGTTGAAGTTTCCGAGGATGTCGCCCGTGCCGTAGAAGGCTTCCTGGAATTTGATGATGTAGTGGAAGCGGACAATAGTGGCGATGCTGGCACTGTTGAGCGCTACCGTTAGTCTTCGCCACATCAGATGCAGGCGAGCGGTGGAATTTGGATGGACTCACATGATTCCCAGACCCAACAGCACGCACGCCGATACCTTGACGCGGCGCTGCACCAGCTGCAGCTTCCAAATCATGGGCACCATGGCGAGTGCATAGTACCAATCCAGCAACACATTGATGCAAGAATAGACGTAGATGCCGACGGTGACGCCATGCCGGTTGAAGCAAATCGGACGAACCCACGGCAGCGCAAACGGAATCTTGATACCTCCGTACTCGCCACACTGGAACAGGGCCCAGAATAACATGAAGAAGCCCATGATGATGTTGATGCCCATGGAAATGTAGTGCGTGTACCGGACCGAGCTGACAAGCCCCATGACGCGCAACTGTAGCGTCGCGATGCTCAGCTTGAACAGCATTATGTCGAAGCCGTACATAATTTGCGCTATCGAGAAGAGCTGCGGAGCGTTAGTGGGAGGTTTTGTTGTTAGAGGAGTTCAGCTCTGCGACTCCTTGGCCAGTATCATTTGATGAGCGCGCGAGGCGACTGCGGAGGCAATACGTACTCTGAGGGATGTCTTGATTTGTTCTGCGTCAATGTCGCTCTGTCCCGAGAAACTCAGGCTGCTCAACGCAAAGGCTGCCTCGACGATGAACGTTGCCTATTTGCAGTTCAGCAAGAAGTCAAGTCGCAACGCAAAACGAGACTCACCATGGCCGCTACCATCAGGTAGTCGTCGACGCTGAACTGCCGCTGGAGCCCTAATCGCAAAAAACATCTTGCTGCGACAAACGTAAAGGTTATGACGAGACAGATGATGGTCGAAACGTAGTAAACCTTGCGCCCAGCTTTCGATTCTACGCTGTCAAACTGAACGCGTGTAGCCATGGTGGTGAATGAATATATGTCCCGTCCAGCGGGTGGGGGCTGGCTGGCTGCTGGTCAGACATATATGGCTGGGGCCAAACTGTGGTCGCCCGCGATACCTGGGGCTGAAGCGATCCCCAGAACGACGGTCTCGCGGTCGACTTTCGAGACTGAAGGCAGTTGGCAGGATAGGAGCTTCGCCATGGCAAGAGTGTGTTTAAAGCAGTCGCGTCGTATGCGTGGAGTTGTCAAACGCCTGAACTCCACTTCAGAGCTCTTTTGAAGAATCCTCATGTCCCCTGCCCCGGCAATGAATTGCTTGTTTCAAATCTTTACGAGATATCTGGTTCGACTTTGGAAGGCTAAGGGGGCTAGCGAGGGGAGAATGCAAGGGGTAAGCAGACGGAACAGCTCTAGAAGCTACCCACTGGATCGGCATTTCTATTCACCAGTGAGTTTCAGAAAGCTCTATGTGCCGTGGGAGTACTTGCTCTTCTGGCAATGCCAAACGTGTGTTTTGAGACGAATATCTGCAAACCATTCGTTGCTTCAAGCACGATCTACGGAGAGCTCCGCGGAGCAGCAGAAGAGTCGAGCGTCTTTGTCCGTCTGCTTGTGAAATAAGCCGGGTCAAAGTTCAAAGCCAAAGCAGCATCAACGTCTGTCCGGCGACGGGCACGCCTATCGTCAACTCAAACTCAACGCAGCTTGGTGTGAGGTGGCAGTGCATTTCGTAACCCGGGTCAGCTAGTCACTAAACCACGTTGACACGAGCTCAAGGGCATCGAGGAGAAATGAGATTGCCCTAGAACGATCGAGAGCGCCATCCATGTGCAACCGAAAACAGCCACAACTGGATCTTGCGTTGCGAGCCGTCGCCAGCCACCGTCAGCCGCATGGCACTGCTTGCTGACGCCTGTACACCTGGAACGGTGGCATATTCCGTTTGCCTTTCGAAGGTCGAACGCTTTGTGCAAAAGGGAGTTAGCAGAAAACTCGAGCATGTGAGTGGGATGGAGAAGTGTGTGTGTCTTTTGAGCTGAGAGTTGATTGTGGGAAGTCGTGTACGGATCCCGCTTGCCCTTTTGGGAGTAGACCCTTCTTCGGTCAACCCTCGAATTCTGCTTGCATGCCAACAGTCGCCTTCATACAGAGGGAAAAAACTGTAAAGCTTCATAGTCACGGGTGGGCTTGCTGTAAGAAGCACCCGGACATATTCTATAACGCCTTCTTCATCCGGCATTCAAATCCAGGCAAGAGCTCAAGATGCCGTGAAAAAGCAGTATTGGAGAGAAAAAAATCTCAATTACAACCATCTCCATCTCCATCCACAGCAAGGTTTCTCAAAGCTTGTCCTGCCTTGCTTGTTTCTTCTGCAATGTTGCATCTGTTCTCCAACCTCGAGCGGGGGGTGTCGCCGGGCGGCGAGCGGCCAAAAGAGTTCCAGCCCCAACATCGTTCCCCGGGCGATATCTTCGCTTCAGAACCTTTGCCGTCTCCCGCACTTCCTTCTTTCCACGATCGCGACTGCCTGCATCTCTTTCCCTCAAACACGTGTGCAAACCGTGAAAAAGTAAAGATGAATTATCTATTTGAGTCCTTCTCCAGAGCTGCAAATGTGCAAAAAAATAACCGAATGTTCGTAATTTTCCATCACCGGGAATTGAACCCGGGCCTTGCCGGGACTTTCTTTTGAAAGCGGCAAATCCTAGCCACTAGACCATGATGGAGCGGATGAGGTACAATCTTGCCAATAATATATATATATTCTCAAGCAAAAGGAAAAGCCGAGTAAGGAACGGTGGAACGATTTAACTTTCGCTCTTTCGCAAGAAGTAGATGTGATATATAACGGGTCGTAGTAGGCTGGAAGCTGAAGCCGAACGGGCATGATAAGAGGGCCCGTGGCTCAGACAAAACGCGATGAGAAAATCCAATATGGAGTATGGGAGAGAGCGATAAGAGATAAGACACCATGCAAATGCGACGAAAAGTGACTGAGCCACGAACACCACCTCACCACAACGACCTACATGACGATGCCAGTCGTGTGCGCCACAGATTCGGTCGCGTGGCCCAGGCCACAAGTACCAACGCCAGCAAACAAGAATACGTATGCGTAATGCAACGTAATGGACGAATGCAGAGCCTCGGTCTCTTTATGCCTTAGGCAAGGCAAAACTCGAGGCGATATGCGGACAGAAAATAGCCCAGATTCTCCATCCAGGAAAAGGGGAGAGAGAGAGAGTCGGCGAGTCGGCGTTTCAACAAAGCAGTAGGCCACAAGACTTGCAGACGTTTCGAACGGCAGCCGATGTCAGGCAGAAGAATTCGGTAGTGTAACATATTCTGGATTTTCCTTGGGTGGACGGCAGGGAAAGCCGACGGCGCGACAGCAGCGACAGAAAGTGAGTGAACGAACAAACGTGTAGGAGAAGAACGCAACGGTTGCTTCTTCCTCGTGCTGCCCTACGAGACTGCGTCATCGCTAGGTAAGCTTTACAAAGAAGGCGCGAAGAGCTTGATCGGCGGACCAGACTTTTGGGGAACCCAGTGCTCCTCGCAAAGTGCCGGCGCCCGGGGGGTCGAGATGTCGCACCAAGAAGCGGGCACACGACCAGGTTCTAGACCAAAACGGAATGCAGCGCGAAAGATGGAGTAGGTGGTCCGTACGCAGGAGTTCCATGGATGCGATAATTATGCCCAGTGCGACGGTCTGTCATGCGCAAGCGATTGACGCGAGACGTTCTGGCCGCTTGTTGGAAGGTTTACTGGAGTCGGGCCACCCTACCTGCGGTAAGTATCAACATGGAGATGCCGAATGAAGGGACGAGGGCACGGTCGAATTCAAACACAGTCGAGCGGGCCGCCTCAAGTGATGAGACCCCTGAGGCACCGGCAGCAAGACGTTGGGCAGACCCTGGTCGCGCATGACAAGCAGAGGCTTTGCTGCTGCGCGCTCACACGCTTTCAAAGTCCAGAGAGCAAAGCAAAGAGAAACATGCTGTTATCAGATTAGACACAGCCCAGTTGCACAGGATCTTCTACCCGTTTTGGCTTAGGCCGGCGCGGATTGCTCCATAAAGCTAAAGGGGCCAAAGCATAACAGATTAATGACGGCTCTCTGCGAAGCCCCGGCGGAATTTTGTTCTGGAAGCTTGGTATTTTTAAGAGATGGCCAAACACGACGGGCGGTAACTGTCGGAGTTGGATGGCCAAGCTTGCTGCGGACAAAGTGTGTTGTAGCACGATTAGTCTAGAGTAGAGCACCTAGGCAGCTGGGACGAACGGGCTGTGTGTGTGTGACGGCGGCTGTGTTCAATGGACGAGCACACACATGTCGACTGCTCTGCTCAAGGAGCATGCGGTTGCGATGCGGCACGTCGACGCTTCGCCTTGATGCCCCAGGCGCGTGCAGCAGCCACAGCCAGCATGCGCGGGTGGATTGACAGAGACCCTGGTGTAGTAGCAGGATTGGTGCCTTGTGTTGGCCCTGTAGCTAGCCTAATGTCAGCCCTGCACAGCCTGGGGCATTCACGCATGCTCAAGGCACCCTTAGACGTCACCAGCGCCCGTTAGACAAGGCTGCGGCTGGAGTTTACGTATCCTATATGAGGCTTGCGCTAGCCACGATTTGCACGTCTTTGCTCACTACATCCGTGATTTGTCTCTCCGTTCTATTTCCATCCCACGCCAAACCAACCATGGAAAGCCGTCGACGTCGTCCGTCTCAATTGCCGTCAGCAATGCCGGCGCCGTTGCCAAGTGTCGTCTGGATGGTGCGGGTCGTGCTCGTTGCCAACCGTCTTTGCAAAAGGCAAAGCAAGAAGAGGCATAGATGCAAAGTCAATAGGCAACATGTTTCCAAGAACGGAACATGGGCACGTCGGTGCCTGGGATACCCAGCCAAGCGGGCGACGAGGCGGCAGCGGCTCTCCAATCTGTCGACGGCGCATTGCACCCTGAGCATGCACCGGCCGATCAAGATGGTCAGGGCTTCCGAAGAAGCCGGCCATCAGTCTACATGGCGAGCGCACGTTATTCTTACATACTCGGTGCAGCGTCGCTTTTATTCTTCCTTCATTACGAACACGACTCATGGCTGCCAAACTAGGCTTGTTGGTGAAGTCGATGTTAAGGTTAGCTCAGGCGAGCAATAGACGGTGCCTCTGAACGAAGTTGCTCGGGATAACGACCTGTTCCTTGCAGCCAGATCCAGGGTCGACCTGCGCCTGAGAGAAATGCTTGCAGCCTTGGCCTTAGTTGACTGCACAGTGGCGGCATTGAGGCATGCGCGAGGGCCAGACTGGAGTGAGACGACGCTGAGCAATTTGGAGCACCTGATGTTGGTCAGCCAGCAGCAACTGGTTCATGCGCTCGCGCAACGACATGTCCGTCAGCGGGCGCGCGAGAGACGGGCAGTGCTGGCGCAGTCGTCGTGGTTCAGCGAGTTCAGCGAGTTCAGCGAGTTCAGCGAGTTCCCCGGCAGCCTGAGGCCGACGAGCACAACCTGGCTGTGGACCATCCGGCCGGCTCTGGCGGTGCTCTGAGGAGTTTGCTTCATGTTTTGCCCTGGTGACGACGGAGCGGCTCAGGCCCAAGCTCGTGGAGCGCGGGTGCGAGCGACTCGGATTGAGCCACGGCTGGGATGGCAGGGGCCGACGGACGGAGCTTATGAGTATTCGGATCTCTGAGTTTCGTTTGTAGTGCGTGGTGGGAGTTGCCGAGAACCCGATGCGCAACTGGAATACAGCCAGTTAGGCTAATGCTAATGCTAATGCTGATTCTGGTGGGGTGCTGGTGCTGATAATGCGCTGTAGACTTGCAGTACGGCCAGCAGGCGCTTGGAACGGTTCACTTGGCCGCCAGAAGACTCCGCGACAGTGGTGGTAGTAATCCAAATGGTGCAACGACCACCAATCGGCGGGCCGGTCGGAAGGCGCTCCCATGATCACGTGCGTGGACCTGCGCCACAGCCCGCGCTGCAGGCGGTTGACTTGCAGCAGCAGACGCAGTCCGAGTCGATTTGCCCTGGCGCGACGCCGAGGGACAAAAACATCACCAGGCACAAGGTCAGGGACAAGGACAAGCACAAGCACAAGGACAAGGACAAGCACAAGGACAAGGACAAGCACAAGGACAAGCACAAGCACAAGCACAAGCACAAGCACAAGCACAAGCACAAGCACAAGCACAAGCACAAGCACAAGCGCAGACTATTACTCAGGCCCAGAATCAGGCTCAGGCTCAGGCTCATGCGCAGGCGCCGTATCGTACCAGTGACTCATCTCGTTTTAAAAATTCAGTACCCGAGCACTCCGCGCCCGCGCTCGTGCTCCCCTCTGGTGCCCACCATTTATACACTGACGCGTTGCCGTCGCCAGCCTTCGCTCACGGCAGCCAGCTTGTCTGGCCTGGGGTTTCAGGCACTCATCCACAAGCCATCCTCGACCCGCTCGCCTCTCTGACTGTACCGCTTCCACTCATCACGCTCAACGACATACCGCCATCCTGCAGCCTGAGTCTGCGCTTGCGCCTGCCCCTACAGCTGCACTTGCACTGCCCTCCTCGCTCTCGCCGTCTCCGTCTCCGTCTCCGTCTCCGGTCCCGCCGCCACACCTCGACTACATATCCGCCCTCGCCGCCGACGCCACCAACATCTTCCATTACGAACCCAACAACTTTGTGACCAATTATCCCGGCTCCATGGACGTATTCTACCCTCAGGCCAGCCTAGGAATGAACCTATCCCTTCACTCAATCCCCGGAGCCCGTCCAATGTCCCCACCAGACAGCGTCCCTGAGACCGTCATGGAACAACAACCCTCGCGCAAGCGCAAATATTCTGATGTCGCCGCCCAGCTCACTGCTGCTGCTTCTCAGGAGAGGCCCTCTTCAGAAGATCGCGACACAATCTACTCTTCACGAGGAAAATACTCCCACAAACGTGCCGTGGACCCTCCAAAGAATGCGCTTGGCAAAATGATTTGCACCTTTTCCAGCGAATGCGCTGGCATCACTTTTGACCGCAAATGCGAATGGAGGTAGGTCGCGCGTCGCCCCTGGTCGCAACACGAAAATACCTGATTAACGCTCACACAGTAAACACATGGACAAACACGACCGCCCCTATGTATGCCGACACAAAGGCTGCGAAAAATTGCAAGGCTTCACCTACTCTGGTGGCCTCCTGCGCCACGAGCGCGAAGTGCACAAGATGCACGGCGGTACCAAGAAGGCCCTCTTCTGCCCCTACCAGGACTGCAAGCGCAGCATGGGCACCGGTTTCACGCGCAAGGAGAACCTTGCCGAGCACATTCGCCGCGTCCATCGACATGCGTCTGGCGATGCTGCAGACCCGGTGGCGGCGTCCATGGCTGCACATGACGAACCCAGTGAAGGCGCCAGTCCCGATGCCGAGGCTGAACCTGACAGTCCTTATGCCATGAGCAGCAGATCCACGCGCAGGGCGTCGGGCAAGAGGAGGCGAGCATCGAATTCACCTCAGTTCGGCATGTCAGCCCAGTCCGGAGGAGGAACAGAAATGGAAAACGAAGACTTGCGCCAAGAGATTCGAAGGTTGCAGCGTGAAAACGAAGAAAAGGATGAACGACTCAATAGGCTCGAGGAAGCTTTGGCGGCGCTAACAAGGGGTCAGGCAGGTCAAGCTTCCGTCCCTGTGTGAGGCGCCGGATTACCTTCTGCCGCCTGTTCCATTTTTGGATTAAAGGTTTGGGGAGGGGTCCTCACCATCACAACAGCATGGCATGGCGTTCAATTGAATCGTTGGAGATGTGCGATGGTGTCTCTTGTCACGACATGATCATCTGGGTACAGTGCATGCAATTTGCAGTTGCTCTACCAACTGGCTCTCGACAGTTTCTTTCTCCTTCGTTGGTCTACATCTTTTGTGGCTTTTTTCTTCTCCGCCTTGGCACCAGCCGCGGCAGCCACCACTCTTCTCATGTTCATGATTAACGTTTCTGCTTCCATTCTCCATCTTCAAACGATACCACTCTCGCTACACGTTAAGAGCAGCAGCAGCAGCAGCAGCAGCACAGCGCGCGGCACAACACGCTCATATTCTTTCTGGACTCTTGTTCCCTTGTTCTTTTCTTCTTCAAAATGAGCGCGACGCGTCTTCCCGTCATTTCCAATCATAGCGATTACTCCGTTATTTACGTTAGCACGTAGATAGATACCCATTCAGATATGCTTGAAGCATTACATTCCCAAGAATCCCAGTCTCATCTCTTTGCAATACGCGTCCTCTATCACGACCGACTGCAGTACCAGAAAACTAATCCTTTTGCACCAAACAAAAAAGCAAATTCTTCAAAGTTAATTCTATGCGATGGCCGACGCGTGCAGCGAGCCGCGGGTCCCGTTGCCCGCTAAGCAGCTGGGCAACAGTCTAGGGAAAGAGGGTGGGAACGGAAGCTTCATGAACCGGGCAGCTCCCTAGACCTCTTGCGTCCCCATGAGTCCAAGTCGTTGGTTGTTCGATAGAATGTCAGCGGGTCGCGCGCTGCCTCAGGAATCCCTGTCCTACGCCGACGTCGAAGCAGCTTAGAGAAAGGTTCATGGTCGGGCCACTGACTCAAGCCAGGGTACTTGAGCTAGCTTGCAGGCATCGGTAAGCACCGACAGCAGGCAGGAGAGATCGACCCTCTCTTGCTCGCCCAGCTACGAACAAACGTCGGTAGGGCGTGGTCACCCATCTAACCGTTCACCCGACCGACCCTTCCCCGTACATCCGTCCCCAATCTGCCTACGTAGCCTCCCGCCCTCCACCGCCGTCACCTCGCAGCTAACCCTTACCCCTAAAATATTCTAGAAAAGACTCTTCTTGCCAGGATAAGTCGTTCTTATCGCCAAGCTCACGCCCCCCGCTGGCCGTCAGCTGAGCAATTTGCGCCATCGTGATGGCGCCGGTATACTGTATCGCGGCGCTAATCGAGCGCCTCCCCATGCGGGCTGCTATTGGTTGCGGTCGCGGTTGGGTTGGGTCGCGATTAAGGTTGGTACCTGGACGGGGATGGTGTGCGTGTGGATGGATGGAGAGATGGACAGGGGACAAGGGAGATGGGTCTGTATTACCGTCGGCTGCTCTGATGCCTGACTGCCTGACTGCCTGACTGCCTGACTGCCTGACTGCCTGGTGTATCGGCGACCGTGGGTGACGATGATGATGACGCTCAGGGTACGTGCGTCCCGATGTGGAGGGGAGAGGACCGGGCTGGAGGATTTTCTGGCTTGGCTCGTCGTTCGTACTGGCGCTGTACGGATATAGTATCGTGAAAGACACGCAGATGATACTGCAGATGGCAGCGATGTAGCGACGAGGTGAAGAGAATATGCCAGTTCTGGTAGCTGCTGGGGGGGGGGAGCTTTTGAAGAGATTAATTTCTGGATCATTCGTGTATGGAAGGTGATCAGAGCATCGCGGGAGAAATCGTGGGTGGTGGAGCGGCAGATCAGACTTACGGGGCTGACAGACTACCACACGGTTGGATCCTTCTCAGCCCGACTAAGAAATGGCCGATGCCACATCAGACGTCGAATCGCACGCTCCTGCATTCGCTGTCTGCCAGCATCCAACACACGTCTTCTGTTGCTCACCATCATCTCGCTTTGCCTCAACTTGCCTCGCTTTCTCCGAGGCTGCCTCGTCCAAAACCGCACGTCCAAGGAAACAATTAGTCTCAAAAGGTGGATTGGTAACAGGCAGGTACCAAGCAAGGCAGGCCAACGCGCGGACACGTGCTTACGCGATGCTGCCTAGGTACGGCCCGGAGTCACAAGGTTGTCGTGCGTTGGGGGCGGTGCGCTTCGCGTTGACTCTACGAACACGACGCCTGACACTTTCCACGGAAGAAGTCAGAGCGTGCAGCAGTCAGTTGGCTTGGGCGTGTGATGTGCCAGCGGACAAGCAAGCAGGCAGTCCGATAGGCACGCACGCAGGCACGTAGTATGCCATGTGCACACCTTTCAACTCTCCAAGTCCGCAAGCCACTGCGGATTACCACCTCGCCATATCGACACGGTTCAGCGAAAGGAGCGTCAATGCAAATGCATATGGTTGCATAATTGGCCATCAATGTTCCTATTAGCGCTCCAACCCTCATATTTTTTTTTTCTTCTCCTTATTTTTTGTTTTCTCTATTCAGTTCGTCGCATAGGTCGTGTGAAGGAGCGAAAGAGATTTAACGGTAAACGTCGGGCGACTTGAGAGGCTTGGTTCACGTCAGCCATCGCTTTTATATCCTGTGATTGTACTATAGGTGGCGTAGAAGGAGCCTGCTTTCTACTTGTTTCCCGTGCCGTCGGTTCAAGATCCTAGCTCAGAAGACCGACACCACGAACTGAGCTCTTGGATCTAGCCGTTGGGAGAGGCGATGCCCAGTCCAGTACAGAGTGACTACGTGTCTACCCACAACACCTCTCAAATTGATTTCAACTTTTCCAGCACGGTGGTGTGCGTTGCCAGAAAGTGTAGGCAGGAAGCCGAGTCCAAGTGGCCCAGCGCCCTTAGTCCTTTTACCATTCCAACTTGGCCGTTGATCAAACAAGATTCCTCACACTAAAGCTGCCATGACCGTACGTTTTTTCGCTTGTTTCCTTTGCGCCGTGTTTTTGAGCTGGCGGGTGGTATCTTGTCTATGGTGTGTTAGATGAAGCTGCTTCAAAGGGACTGACTGAAATTGACACATGCTTGAAGAATCAATGGATGCGTACACATAATCCATGGATCAAGCCTAAGCCATGTCCTCATCATCTCAATTTACCATGCACAAATCGGCGTCGCCGTCGATCAGCATGCCCTCGCTTTCCCATGCCATCCACTTCGTTCCGTACCTCATCCGCTCAGATACTAAGCCATCTCACGGCCAGCCCTCAATTGTCCATCCTCATCTTGGTCATTCAGTTGGCCTGGCAGTGATATGTAATACTACCCAATCATCGGTTTTGCTGCTGCCTTGTCTTCTCTCTCTGTGTGGTTCGTCAGCTGAGCGCCATCCGGCTAGAAAGTGAACTCAGAATGCAGGCTAACCACATCTGCCCACACCATTACATTGCCAAGACAAACTTCCTGCACGGCGAGCCAAAGATGGAAGAGATAACGCGTCAAGAATCATCGTGACCAACTGGATGGACAAGCGTCTTCTCGTCTACCTGGCCTCACGTTTGCAAGACTCGCCTAAGGCAGTGGTCGCAGGGGCTGAGATACGGTATCGAAAGAAATAGTCATGTAAGCTTGGTACGTATGTATACTTCGTATCGTTTAGCTGAGCATTACTGGCTAGTCAATGTTGTGAGTCATTGCCATGGAATCACGAGACCGGGGGCTCACGAGTTGAACACATGCAGTAGCCGGCGGTGACTGTTTGGAGACATCAAGGTGTTGCTATTGGTGGGCGAGGAGAGCCGTAGATAGGTGGAGACAGATTTGGAGGCACATGTGAAGGGCGTTGTGGGCGATGGGTGCCTAGGAGAGGCATAAAAAGTAGAGAGGTAAGATATGATAGGACGTAGCTGTTGTGGTGCCGTGGGACATGTGCTATGTTTGGTGTTGTGTGATCATTATTCTCTTGGTAGCGAGAAGGTGAGGAGCACACAAGGGGTGTAAGCACGAGTCTCAGTGTTGCCTCTGGGCTGTGAGCCACGGCGTTATGGGGTATCTGGTGCTGGTTAATACCGAGAAGAATGACAAACATTGCGGCGTCGAAGCTGATCTGGCTACCGAGTTCGGTCACCGTTCTGTGAGCTGGAGACAATTTGGGATTTCAGATTCTCTATGATCTGTTTGCTACATTTAGGTTGCAAAATGTAGACTTGATCGTAGACAATCTGAGGGGTTTGAATTTGAGCATTGCCCACCAGATAGCCATGCCGTCTTTCTGCTGCTGCAGTGGTGCTTGAGATTATGCAAATATCGCAAATAGAGATTTGAGTAAAAATGGAGCTTGGCATTAAGACCTGTGGAGTACAATGCCCCAGTCGTCTCTTGGGATTTCTTGTTGGACATACTCCAACTCCTTGTCTTATGGTCCTTGGAAAGACTCTATGCAGCGGGCTTCCCGGAGTCAACTGTTCCCTTGTCCTTGGCTGAGTCGACAGTGCCCTCGGGCTTCTTCGAGTGCTGGGAGGAAGGGTCGGTAGAGTGCTTGGTGTCAGTGTTGGCAACGCCCTCTTGCTTGTCAGACATTTGGTTCTTAACGGGAGGCTTCGAGGAGGTGGCCTATGTAGTGGTTAGTTTTGATCCAAGTTGAGCTTTCATAGAGACTCACAGTATCCTTCGTCGAACCCTCCTTGTCCTGCTTTGCGTCGCCGCCTCCGACAGTCACTCCGGGGGATTGGTCAGTGTTCTTCTTCAAGCCCGGATCCTCGGACTTGGTGGCGTCACCCTCCTTGGGGGCCTCCTTGGGCTTCTCGCTCTCCTTGGTCTCTTGAGGAGGCTTGGGCTTGGCCTCGGCAGGCTTGTCCTCGGCAGGCTTGTCCTCCTCATTGGATTCGGCCTTTGGCTCCTCCTTAGGCTCCTCCTTAGGCTCTTCCTTGGGTTCTTCAGCAGGGGTCTCGTCGTGCTTTTCCTCGTGCTCCTCGCCGTGGTGGTCGTCGTGACCGTGGTGGCCGGTCTCGGAAGGCTGAAGCAAGTAGTAGGTACCAGGAATCGTCACAGCAACAGAAGCAAGAGCCCTGGAGCCCAATAGGATCAGCTGGGAACGTTGGAGCTGGATGGGCCCGACATCGGGAATTCGCGAAGCGGTTGAGGCGCGGAGCGACGATTACTTTGGATGAATCTCTTCCCTGTCGCAGGTGGATGGGATACGTACCAAGGCAGATCGCTCTTGAGCTTGCTCTCAGACTGACCGCCGTGAGAGCTCGAGTAGCCGCGACGAGAGACGTTCTGACCGATGCGTTGCCATGTCTGAGCCTGGCCGGCGGAGCGGAAGCCATTCCTGGCGGAGCGGGCAGCTTGCGACGCAAAAGAGGCGCGGAAGCCAGTGGACCTGGCGAAGACCATGATGAAGCTATAGAATCACCGATTGAACGGAACGGAAGAAAATGCGAGGTGGTTGAGTGCTCAATGGGTCGGTGAAGCAGGTGGAAGATAATGGACGTCAAGGTCGTGATCATGTCATGGTTCGGCTATTGGGAGGCCGAGCGTCAGTGGGCGCGTCCAGGAACGCCCCGCCGCCGATGACGAACGTGTGCCAAGACCCAGGATACTGCCCGCTCCCGCTCGCCGCCTTTACTGCATACGACCTACACATCTACACCCTCGCCGTTGATCGGAACCCGCTGAAGGGTCTGGGTTCGACTTTTCGGAGACACCGTCTCTACAGCCTCACTCACCACCTTTCGGAAAATTCTCCCGCCCAGGCGCCAGAGCTGCCTTGTTAGCAGACGGTACTGTACAGCTGCCAAAGCTCCAAGCTCCATCATTCCCTGCGAGACTGACAGCAACCACAGGCAGCAAAGGCCGAGCCTTGAGACCTCCAAACCCTCCAGCCGTAGCCTCGCGCCATCTACCAACATGTCTTACGATGCTAAGGTGCCCACCGTCCAGGAGCTGGGCAAGTTGCTGGGGAAGCTCTACGATGCGGACCCCGACCTCCGGTACATGGCCTTGAGCGACCTCTACAATGTTTTGACCACTGGGAACCCGCAGTTCCTGCAGCACGACTATACCGTCTCCGCCAGGCTCGTCGATGGCTTCCTTCATACTTTAAACGACACCAGCGCTGCAGTACAAAACCAGGTCGTCAAGTGTCTCGGTCCTTTCGTGTCCAGGGTTCCCGAGCAGATTATTACTCCGATGCTGGACAAGATCTCCCAGGTCCCAATAGACCATTCTGTAGACAACTCGATTCCTGCTCTCGCCCTCCGAAACATCGTCATTTCGCTCCCGAGACCGGTGCAAGGCATAACCCGCACTACTGCTGTGAATGGCGCCTACTCAGCCATCAGCAAAGCTCTCATTCCGAGACTGACGGGACATGTCGTGATCCCAACTGGTATGAAGGGCCTGCCAGCGCCGCCGAGGAGCATGTTGGAGGACGACATTGAAAAGGGAACCGACAGCACGGCTGCCGACCTCCTGATTGAGGTTGCGAGGTGCTTCGGACCTATGCTACACGAGTCGGAGCTTGTGGCGTTGCAAAATATATCCTTGAAGGTCATCCAAACTCGTAGAAGCGGTTCGGTGCTCAAGAAGAAGGCGGTCGCGGCCATAGCTACGCTTGCGGGCTACTTTTCCGACCAAACGCTGAGTGCTCTGGTTTCTACAATTATCGAGTCCCTCAAGGACGTCCATCTTGAACCGAGCCAAAACAAAGTTTACATCAACCTCATCAGCGCGCTGACGCGAGCGAATCCCAAAAAGTTTGGTCCCTATCTCAAGACCGTGGCTCCATTTGTCTTCGGCGCGTTGACCCACGACGAATTGCAAGAAGTTGAAAACGACAATGACGAGGAAGAGCGCGACCCGGAGGCAGACGAAGTACGCGAATCTGCGCTTATTGCCGTAGAAAGCTTCCTCGCTTCATGTTCTCAAGAAATGCGCGTGTTTACCGAAGAATGCATCGAGGCCGGTATCCGCTTCCTGAAATACGACCCCAACCTGGCGAGTGACGATGACGAAGAAATGGAGTCGGACGACGACGATGAAGTCGATATGGACGACGACGACTTTGAGGAAGAAGGAGGCTTCGATGACGAAGATGACACAAGCTGGAAGGTTCGCAAATCTGCTGCAAAGGTGCTGCACACTCTTATCCTGAGTCGGGGCCAAGGCGACTTACTGGAGGATGGCACATTGTACAAGCGCGTCGCCCCGGCCTTGATATCTAGATTCAAAGACAGAGAAGAAACGGTGCGCCTGGAGGTCCTTGCCACTCTGGGCCGACTTGTTCAGCAATCGAAGCCGGAAGTTGTTTCGACGGCCCGCGCCAAAAGAGAAGCATCCAACCTCGGTCTCATGGGACCGCCTCCTTCTAGGAAGAGGAGGAGGCAGGGCAGCGATGCAAGCATGTTAGACCTAAGCACCAACGTTTCGTTGCACAGCGGCATGGAAACTTCCAGCAGCGAGCCTCTTTCTGGACCCCAGGAGAGCCTGGCTGCCTTGGTTCCAGACATTGTCAAGAGCATCATTCCACTTGTGAAGACGGGTACACTTCCCTCCAAACAGGCCTCTGTTACTCTGCTGAAAGACATTGTCATGACTGAGGGCGGCGGCCTTTCCAGCTATATGCAACAGATAATTCCCCCGATTGTGGAAGCATCAAAGGCCAGCAGCATTCACAGCAGTGCTTCCTCCGCTTCCTCCGCGACCGGCAACACTCTTCGTATAGAAGCCTTGCAACTGATCCAAGTTATTGCCGACACCCACGCCGCTGAATTGCTGAGGCCCTATCTCTCTCTGATTGTTCCCGCCCTCGATGCGGCTGCAAAGGAACGGTACAGCAAGGTCTCTGCCGAGTCTCTTGCGGCTGTTGAGAGTCTGACAAAGGCGTTCACACCTCCCCGGGCCCCTGCTGGAAATGGCGAGGTCAAATCAGACCTGGAGCACTTCTATGCCATCCTGGTGGACCGCATCTCTGCAAACGACGCCGTCCTAGAGGCTCGCCAACGTGCAATCCGCGTCCTCGGACTTCTCATTGGTCGTAGCTCTGGTTCGGAAAACTTTCTGTCAATTTCGAAGAAATCAGAGGGCCTAAAACTCCTCAGTCAACGTTTGAAGCAAGACACGACCCGGTTAGCCGCGGTTTACGCAATCGAAGCTGCCGTTAGTTTTGCCCACGATGGTGCTGGATTTTCCCCAGAATGGATCAAGGATGTCTCTCTTGAGCTAGCTGCTCAATTACGCAAGGCCAGTCGTTCGTTGCGTGGTGCTAGCTTAATTGCTCTGCGAGCGATTGTGGTCAACCCAGCTACAAGAGCCCTGCTCGACGCCAACACAGCGCGTGCCATTGAGGACATGTTGCTCCCCCCGATTAAGGGCAATGACCTGCATCTCATGGGGCCTGCCTTGACTATTCTTGCAACATTCGTGGCCAACGACCCCAACAGCGTCGTCAACCAACAGCTTGTTGATGCTCTTAAGGATGTTGTTTCGGTAAACGTCAGCGGCAGTGCCCTTACGGCCCTCGTTTCCCTCGTACGTGCCATAGCAGAAAAGAATGCTGGTGGTCCGCTCATGAAGGCTCTTCTCGTCGAAGTTGGGCTCTCCGGAAACCCTGACCTGGTCGGCAAGGTCATTGGCACGCTCTTAGTCTACAGCAAGGCTGGAATAGATGTGAAGCTGCAGGATTTCGTCAACGAACTGAACACTGCCGCAGACGAGAAGAGAAAGTCACTTGCTTTAGGTGTTCTCGGTGAGGCCGGCCTGCGCCTGGGTCCAACTTCCCCTCTTGATCCGCAGCTCTTCGTCGCGCATTTCAAAGACAAGGATCAGGTTCCGCTTGCTGCTGCCATTGGGCTTGGTCGGGCTGGTTCATCTAACGCAAGGAGCTACTTGCCCTTCATAATCTCCCAGATGAGTGAGACCTCAAGCAACCAGTATCTCCTTCTCCACTCAATCAAGGAAATTCTCCAGCACAGAACCTCAGACGCGGAAATCCTTCCGTTTGCACAAGATTTGTGGGCACAGATTCTCAACGCAGCCCAGCAAGAGGACAACCGGGCAATTGGCGCTGAGTGCATTGGAAGGCTTACCATAATTGATCCCAAGACCTTTCTTCCCAAGCTTCAGGTAAGAAACTCATAGAAGCTCGTGAACACTTCTGACTTTGATATAGGAGTTTATGACTCTGGACGACCGCCAAGTCAGAGCCATGGTAATCTCCGCCCTCCGTTACACATTTGCCGATACAGAGGAGGCCTACGATGATGTTCTCCGCCCGATTGTGATTCCTATCCTTTCGCAAATGCTGGAAGAAAAAGATCTCGACAACCAGCGTCTTGCATTGACTACTATGAGCTCTGCTGTTCACAACAAGCCAGAACTCATCCTGCCCCATCTCAACGAGCTATTGCCTCTTGTAATGAACAAGACTCATGTTAACCCGGACCTTATCCGCGAAGTCCAAATGGGTCCTTTCAAGCACAAGGTCGACGATGGTCTCGAAGTACGCAAGTCTGCGTACGAGGCGCTGTACACGCTACTCGAAACTGCGGCGGCACGCCTCAGCATCCCCGACTTTTACGAACGCATCGTCGCTGGAATTGCGGATGACAACGACGTGCGCTTCCTTTGCAACCTGATGCTGACCAAGTTGGTGGTGATTGCACCTGAAGAGTCTAAGCTCCGCCTGGGCACTATTGCCGAACATTTCAAAACCATCATTTCAACAAAGCCCAAGGACAATGCCGTCAAGCAGGAGATTGAAAAGATAGAAAAGGGTGCCAAGGGCGTGCTAAAGGTCAGCCTGGACATCAACAAACAGCTTAGTCTCGGAGGCATCTCTGTCGAGGGCAAGGATGCGGATGAGGTGTATGCAAAGGCCTGGCAGAATTACTGGGACTGGGTGAGAAAGGAGCACCAATCGCTCTTGAAGACGGTCGAGGAGGAGACTCGGGCTGAGAGGGACCGCTGAGGCGGCACGTGCAATACTAGGAACGAGCATGAGCAGATGAAAGCATGAACAGCAACTATTCCACGAGTAGCTGTAGGTAATTTACAACATAGGGACAGTCGTAGATTCAAAACACGATTCACATCACACGGAACGATTTGGCTACGCAAGCGACGTGATTCGTGGTACCGCTGGTTCTGGGGTAGGCAAGACATAGCGAATACACGCGCTCCGTGTCATCTCCTGGTAATGATCACGTTGTCTCATGAGACCCGGGCAGGTTCAAAAGATTATTCGATGCTGCCAATGACGACTGGACAAACTCGCTTAAGACTGGTGTTGAAGTATTGCCGCTTTTCTTGTGCTATTACTATATCGCTCCGGCCATGACTTATGTCCCCTCCCTTGCAGTGTGTAAGCGCCGTGATGGCGAAGCGCGGGTCACATCCCCAGCTGTGTTCGGCACAGCATCCACCACTCAACGTGGGTCTTCAGCTCTCTTGCTGCCCACCCTCGCTCATGCACGCCCATCGCACTCCGTACAACTTGCAGTAGATAGGGGGCACAGCCTCGGAGGTCCGGCGACCCGTACAATCCTCGCCCAACGCCTGCGGTAGCTTCTGCTGGTGCAAGGGCGAAAACTGAATCTTGCTTGAGCTATTCTTATGACTGTTGGCCCGCAGCTGCACCGCGTACTTTTCTACTTACCCCAGTTCTTCAAACACCATGCGGCTGGCCCCAAGCTGATTTCTAGTGCTTATACTGACTTTATTGCTTTGTTTCGGACATGGTTCAATTCAACGCTGGCTATCAAGTTGCGCGTCAATATCACTGCTGACTTGCCTACCTGCCGCTACATATCATCTAGAATCTGGCGCAATTGCTGACAGCTCTCTTCTGCCTTACGACTTCCTCGAGACTCGTCTTCCATCGCCTGTGGTGTAGCGCAGGTATCGCTCTTCTTCAATGGACACGCGCCAACAACAGCAATACCACTATCAGCAAAGCCCCGCACATCAGATACCCGCCCAGTCACACAGCCAGCAACCATCGAATCAGCGATTCTCATGGCAGTTGCCTCTGACGCCATTTGAAAACCTGCCGCTTAGTCGACTCGAATCCGTGTCCCCGTACTTGCAAGAGCAAAATCAACCGCAAAATGCCTATCCGGAAGTGCGGAGGGAATCTCCTTCACTGCAGACGCATGCGCTGTCACGGGAAAATCGCTATTCATACATGAAAACGCCCTTGGAGTATCAACAGCCTAATTTTGGGCACACCTCGCCATTTTCCCACGCACGAAGACCGACGGAGCCCACCATTCCGCAATCTGAGCCAACATCGCCTGCGAACTCTGAAGGACCAACACCAGTCTGGAAAACCACACCGCAAAGGCTTTCGGCGAGCTTGTGCAAAGAGACTGGCTCCCCAAAGCCTGGCCAAGTCAGCTTGCCCAAGGAGTACGACATAGCACCACCTCAGGAACCTCACCCAGCATTGTCTGCCCCAGTCGTCGACCGCACTCGATCTCCCCCAGGCTCCGTCACTTCACGCAGTCAAACAAGCAGCATGGTTCCTACTTCATCACGAGAAAATGTCTTTATACCACTGCCGCAATCCCCGCCACCGCATCACCAGCGACAGCCGTACGGCGCGGTCCCAAGCTCCCCAAGACCAATCCCACTGAAAGGCAGTCAAGAAGACGAGGCAGAATCCGCCGCGCCACACCTCATGCAAAAATCGCCGACAGATTCTCACACCGCATACCAACAGGTCTTGTCGCAACCCAAGCCCATATTCTCACCAGACAATCCCGATGGTCCTAACGGTCTCCCACTGCAACTGCATCAACCCGGCCAAATCACGCACCCCAACATGGCTCTCTCAAACCCAGGGAGCAAGCAGGAATGGAAGCACTCACTCTGTGAGTGCTCCGCGGACTGCAGCACATGTATGACTGGCGTATTCTGCCCCTGTATCATGTTCGGCAAGACGGCGTTTCGGCTGCGCCGTAAGAACGAGAAGAAGGATCCTACGGACTTGCTGGGATGGAGCAGCTTCAATGGATCGTGTGCATCTATGGCTGTGACGGTGGTGTGTGGATTATGCGGTATTTACCGACCCCTAGGTCTCTCCTCTGACATGATTCTGATGCGATTCAAGGCATGTTTCCACTTTTCCACCGCACGCGGCTACGCCACTTGTATCACCTCGAAGGTAACCTTGTGTCTGATACGATCAAGGCCTGTTGCTGCTGTTTTTGTGCCGTAATACAGAATGAGAGGGAAGTGAGAGACAGAGAGGAGAGCAATCGGCGGTGGGCAGGGCCTGCCAGTGGCCCAACGGTGTACGAGAGGGAAGAGATGATGCGGTACGAGCGCGCCTAAAGGCTGGATAAGAATCTGAAAAAAAAAGCGGAAACTCCGGAAATCGAGCAAGACCAAAAAGTCTGGATGCGGGAGGGCAATTATGTTTGCAAAGTTGCATCGTAATCCCCATGAAATTACCCCTGAGTACGCCATTTCTCGCAAACGGCCTTTCGGCACACAAGACTTTGTTTCTGTCTACTTCCAGTCAACCATTAAATCAATTACCAGCTCTTCTTTCTTCAAATCATTAGCACATCCCCTTCTCTCTTTACATACCCTCAAATTCTCTTGCAATCCACATTTTCAGCTTCAGCGACACAGCGAACATATCCTATCTTCAACTTAGAGGTCGACCAAGACATACTTTCACACGAAATACTCAACTTTCTCTTATTGATTTAATGTAAAGTATGATTCTCGTTTCTGCTTCCATTTTCGCGAAGTTCAACGAAATTTCGTCAAAAGCACCACCGATAGCTTCCTACGAACAAACCACTTCTTTGCATACAGAAGAGAGCGGACGATAAATCAAGGCAGGTCTCGCTTATATTATTATACCCTACCTCCCAGTCTACCTAACCCGGCGCCCCTTTTATCTTTGCTTCCCCTTGTAATCCAGAGAAGCAAACAAACCGCTCGCGCCTTCCGCCCCACCCATCCTGCACCTCGCACCGCCGCCATCCACCCTGCCCATTGCGACCGCAACTATGCTTGCTTCTACGTTCTCGGCGTCAGCACAGAAGCTGACATGCATTAATGGCTGCCCTGTCATACCATGCTACCGTCCGGCTTGGCTCGGCGCTCACCGGCTCTTTCCTTTGCTTGGGGCCGTGACCGAGGGTAGGGCAATGCGATGCGACGCGACGCTACCGGGCACGTTGCCATATAGGGCGTTGGGCTCGAACCTGGGGGATTATTTTGGCTTGGTAGGCAGGCAGACAGCTAGCTGGCGGGTTGGATGGTCGATGGTAGGTAAGGAAAGCTTGGATTGGGGGCTGCCTTCTTTACTCAGCTCTGCTACTGCTTTAGGAGAACTCAAGCAAACAAAAAAGCAAGACAAGCGTCATTGTCGTTAATTTTCGCTGAGATTGTGTCAATGAGTGGTGTGCGGCGCTGCAACGGCGACTGGTAAGACTAGCAGTCGCCGTTTTGAGGAGCCGAGAGGCTTGGGTGCGACTGCTCTTGCTGTTTGAGACATAAGGCTTGGTCGTAGTGGTACCAAGCTTCCTTCTGAATTTCCGAAGAAGGCACACTTTGACAGCGTGTTGAGAAAGATGCTAGGGGGTGATAAGCATCGGTGAAGCCAAGTCTGAATTAGGGGTAACTCTGGAGTTGTTTCATTGCCTTTGGGGCCTCTAATGCAGCAAATAAATATCTGAACCCCCCTTTTGAATCTACGAGCCCCCCATATAATCAGGCTAAAATTCACTTACCGCTGGTATCTATGACGTTTCCAATTGTTGGTCAGATATCAGGACGCCTCACTGCCATCTGCCTCTGCTTCCTACAACAGATCCCACCCACCACTGTGCCCAATATGCCCTGCTTGACGCCCCTACGTGCATCTTATTGCTTGTTTGCAACCTGAGAGAAACCCACCGAATGCGTGACTGACTATGTGACTGGACGCACTTGGTGACTATTTTGGTGACTGGGTGCGCTGCCCGCCGGCCTATTCAGTAAAAAATGCTGTGTGTGGTCTAACATGATAGCTATACTACAATTAGGAACGTTGAAAGGTGTAAGAGAGGTGTTTGGATGGAGTTTGAGAGTCAAAAATGGAATAGAAGAAGGTGGGAATCAGAAATTTAATGCCCTCCAATGGTGCCATCGAGCCTAAAGTTGTGGACTATTTAATGGTAGCCCTGGGTCCTCGCTGAGCGGGATGCAATAAAACAAAGCTGTATCCCAAATTGCAAGTTGCGGCTTGAAGGGAAGGAAAAGGCTTCGTTGTTCTAACAGTAAGGTTTCGTTTTGTTTAAGTAAGTCGCGTAATCCGTAAATCTCTTTCAATTGATATCAATTTGATAGCAAAGGGTCGTCATACATGTCTTCCTCGTTGCTCTTGCCATCTGATATTTCGATCAACCTCTTCCCAATATCGGTGCATCAATGCTTCTGGTTTGGCTCGATTTCTGAGGTCATCCTCCCGATATCTTCATCTTTGAAGACGAGCTCCAACTTCTCGTTCTCAACCACTTGAATGTGGACCTGCTTTTTGAACAGCTCGGCCATCTCGATTCCGACTCATATTTTTCAGGCTTTTCTCAGGGGGTTTGGAGACCAAAGCGAAAGCTGTGAGTTCGGAGATGGAGTCCCAAGCGAAATATGCGGTCTTGGTGAAGCCGAGCGTGTATAAAATGAACGCCAGTATGTACGTCACGTAAGTAACCAGAACCGCGAGCGAAAGCTGCGCTGCAAGACCACGTGAGGCGTACGTCAATCACTCGAAGTGCACTTTAACAGAGTTTTGGTATTTTGTCGAGGAATTATGATGTGAATATACAGGAGGAGATGCAGATGACGCGTTGTAACGGAAAACGCTCATCCTATTCACAAGCCCAGGTCGACGACATGGGGCTCTGCACCTCCACGTGGTGTCGGCTGGAAACAGGACTTATCCTGGCTAACGTAGAGACGTCCCGACCGATACCATACGCTTTGGCACCGCATGGCCGTTTCTTCTGGAGGTCTGCAAGATTGGGGTCCTTGCCACCTTACAAGGAGACGACGGATACTCGCAGTCGAAGGATGACGGACAGGTGGTAGGGGGTTACCTGGATGGATACACTGTCACCTGGGAGATATGAAAGCTGTAGACAGGTGCGGGCCTCGTACGCTTGGGTGTAGTGGTAAGAACCCTAGGCACATCGCGCGTCTAGGTCACAAACTGTACAAGACGCCCTCCTCCCGTGCTGCCAGGGGAAATATGAGGGCGTTCAGCGGCTACCCTGGGAGTCTATGCAGAGAGGCGGAAATCATATCTAGAGGGTTTTTGGTGGATTTTGCCCTCGGACCTAGCGTACACGGCTTTCGTTAGGTGGGTCCCTCGTAGGTGTGGCTAGGGGACAAATGTCGCAATTTCGGGCCAAACGGCCTTGAGGAAGCCCATGTGTCTAGCTCAGGTGTTGATGTCCTACATTGTCTATGACTGAAAAAGGACAATAAACCGATTTATTTCGCGCACAGTTCGGTATTGATTCCGTCTGGTTCTTTGTGTCCTGTTTGTCCAAACAGAGATGATAGGACAGGCGTAATGAAAATGATATTCGAATTCCGGGTACGTATAAGAACGTGATGGTCGAAATCCCAGATATTTTCAACTCAAACCAGTAGATTTTAAAACAATAATATGCATGTTGTGGGTCATTCTGAAACTCCAGAGACTCTGGAAAATCGACTTTGAGATATGATTTGAAGTCGAGTTGATTAAGGTCTTGAAACGTGACCGAAATTTCGTATAGCTATGGACTCCAATCCTCCACCGAAACTTGACAGAATGCCGCCGCGATTGGAGATTTTGCTTACCAGAAAACAGCAAATTGGTATTCAATCATTCGACCCTTGGTAGAGAAGGCGGTGTTAATCTTTATCTTAGTGTAGGAAAGGATTCGCACGGAGAGAGCCATGAAAAATGACTGTGACCTCGGATCTTTCATCTTTTTCAAAAGAATAAACTTTGATTTGGTTGTCACCAAGTGGGCAACATTGATTCGAAATTTTCTAAAAGTCTCAAATGTTTTTCTGACTCTGGTAAATTCAGGTTGTCTTTTTTCCATAAAGTAGGCTAAAAATTAAAGTCAGCAGGCTGAATAGCAGCCTTGCGCAGATTTTTAACACCCAATATTGGACCACAGCTGGTGTTGCACATCAGGAAACTTCTCCAAATTGTCAGTTTTGGCAGCCACTGTATCCCGAAAAATCATAGGCGTGGTGCAGCTGAACGTCCCAATAAGTAGGTTTGCGCGTCTTCCAACTACTAAGCCATGGAGCTTCTAGGCTTCGACCGAAGTGTTCCTTAGACTCTAAATGTCGTGAATATTCCCATAAATGTGCCTGGCTCTTTTGATTGGCGAAAAGTCCGGTCCGGTATCTAGCCCTGCTAGTATTTGCGCCTCAGTTGTTGTTTCTGGCTCTCTAGTATGCTGATGCTGCTTTGTGTGCTTGTTCCTGGTCTGTTCCGGTCAGATCTCCTCTATACCCACACCAAAAGCCCATCCACTACCTTGCGAGGCCGCTGTTCTGGCAGATAGGTCTTACCTTCCCGGATCGTTCCCGTTAATCCGCATATCCACCCTTTTCTGCGGCTCAACACCGCACTGATGGGGCGTGTTGGTCATTATGCGTATCTCGGCTTTGATTTATCACTGAAATCCATCCTCAACAGGAACCCGCTGGATTTGTATCCCGAAAGACCATATGGTCTGCTCATAGTTCTTCTCGTTCCTTTTGCTTATAAGAGCTTTCTTTGCAATATCCAAGCTCTTTCCAGTACTATTTCGTTTAATTCTAGGGGCTGATGCTTTAATACTGAGCGCTGAAATAGGTCGATTTCGGTACGTGATGATCTTTGAGAAGTCAGTCCTTCCCGTCGAGCAGCCAGAAATTCCGGAGTGGGTTGGCGTACGTATCTCTTTCGCCTACAGCACAGAGTGAGCAGTGGCAGGTGGTAATTCAAGCTCTCTCCTCCGTCAAAAAGCCAGTGCTAGTCCCTGAAAGTCACGCTCTCAAGATTGACACCTAGGCGTGTTAAAATCTCTATGCACAGACACCATCAGCCCATTTGAATAAGCACCTTCCAGTTCACGACCATCTGTGCCTCACGTAATCTGTTTTGCTTCGGACCACTCCATCTCTTGACCACTCCATCTCTTGACCACCCCATCTCTCGACCACCTCATCTCTTGACCACTCCATCTCTTGATCACGTCCATCACGAGCCCGAGAATTTTGACATCAGTCTCCACTATCACGACTCTGGCTTTCTTTACCAAGACTCTTTCTACACTTCATTCTCTCAATCACGCTATCAATTCTTCGGGCCCACCTCCAAAATGGCTCCCAAGAGCCACAAGATTTCCAAGAAATCTTCGATGGCGGCCTTGCTTGGAAAGAAGTCATCCAAGACGGCCCTAAAGGCCAATGTGCCTGCAACTGACAACCCCAGCAACGATGTCTCACCCGTAAATCCGGAGCAAAGCATGGGCACGATCCCTGACAATTCCCGCACGAACTCCGAACAGACTAGCAGAGTTACCTTTGCACCGCTCCCCGAAAGGCACGATGACCAGAATCTCCCCATCTCTACAGGACCGGACAGCAACAGGACTTCTGAAGGCAACGACGGCTTGAGCCATGCTTCCAAAGGATCAGCGGGCTCGTCAACATTCAAGACTAGACTCAAGGGACTCTTGAGTAAGAAGAGCAGCAAAAATTTACGCAAAGACGTCTACAGTGCCCCCACAGAGACGATGCTGAATGAGCCACATGATCCTGTGCAGCTTCTCCCGGAGTCGCCATACGTCAATGACCCCGTCTTGGGACCGTACAGAGGCCGAACGTTGATGCGCCCGGTTCATGCAGCGGACTCGAGCAACGAGGACCGTAGTGATGTTGGTACCTACCAGTCTCGTAAGTACATCTGTGTTCCTGCTGCTTTGCCAAGTTGCTCATGCCACTCCAGACCAGGTCCAGGGCCGGAGTGCCGGCACGGGCGTAGTCAAAAGCCAGTCGAAGGGCAAAGGTGCCAGCCTCAACAGCATGATCCCCGCGCTACAGCACATGAACATGAAAAGCAAGCGGAATACTCGTCCCGGCAGAATCATGCTGGCGCCGAAGGAAAAAATTTCTGCTCCTTCCCATAAAGACCAGATCTACGGACCCGCACCCTTTTGGGAGGACATCCACGCGCCGAAGCCACTCTACGTGGGCAAGTATCGAAAACCGCGATCACGGTCAACCTCGGCGCTGAGGGATAAACTGGCGTACCGCACTAACCCTGAAACTGGGCTTATGGAGCCTCAGTGGAAGCGTAAGCACGACTTGCAGCTGGTTAAGACTGTCGCCATTCAGCAGCTCCGGAATACAGACTTTCCTCGCATCGACGAACACCAATTCAGAGTGCAGTTCTCCTCCGAAGACTCCTTCATGAGGCAGTATTCAGTCAAGGCTCTCAATGTGAAAACGGGCAGCATCTTCGAGTGCTCGTTGTTTCTCTGCCTTCCCCAATTTCCCAGGTACAAACTTCTGTCCATGATCTCCACCATGGTCTACGTGGAGAAGCACACCAACCTGCCGGTCCCTCTCATCATTTCTTTCAACCTCGGAACCCAAAATCCATTCTCTATGGAATTTTTTATGATGAAAAAACCAAAGGGCAAAACATATGCCAGCCTTGAGGCGAGTCTTAGCATCGAGGCTAAGAAGACGTTCGCCCGCAGCGTTGCGAACACCGTCGACCAGCTTTCAAAGCTCAGGTTCAGCGATATTGGTAGCTTGTTCCATGAGGGGAGCCGCGAATTTAGCGACACCAACTCTTACTATGTCGGCACGCTCACCGAACCTCACACCACCCGGGACATGCGCGTAGATTACGATCTCAGACGTGGCCCGTACTCGACGCTCCTCGAGTTCTACAACGCGCAAATAGAGGTCGTCCGCCTCGAGGCTAAGGACCCACGCCAGAAAGACCGCCTGGAGCACTGGCTCAGGGAGATGCCTTTGCCCGAGGGGGACGGCCTCTGGGAATTTCTCCCCGCCCCCACATACACCTACGAAGACCACAAGCTCCTGCCGACCATTTGCGAGGCTCTCCAAGCCGTCCTCCCGCTGCTCGTGAGCAACAAAGAGCTAGATCTCGGCGCCACACGCGTCTACCATTTCAACTTGTCAAAGCATAACCTGTTGATCAACGATGATGGCGAGATCGTGGGCATCGTCGGGTGGGAGAGTGCGTGGGTAGCTCCACCGGCACTTATCCAGAAATATCCCCTCTGCATCCCAGATTTGAACGAGGAGAACCCAGAGCCCCACCTCGACTTCGGCTCCGATGAAGGGAACCAGGAGTGGGAGGATTTCGTGCTCGGCATGGAGTTTGTGGACAGGCTACGCGAGTTGGGCTCCGCCCACCTCGATGTCATGAACTACGAGAAGAGCTCCAAGGTCGCCAAAATGGAGTTGTTTTTGCGCAGGCCTCCATCGATGGAAACCTTCATGAAGTTTCTAGACTCCATTGACAAGAACAAAGAGGAAGCGGTGTCTCAACATGAAGGCGAGACAGAGGGTTGAAGAGACAGCTGGACTCACGCTCACACTCGGCTGTATTTTCCGTAATGCCCTGGCCGCACGCTTGACGACTCCTGAAGGGCGCGAGTTTTGACTTGGTTCTTTTTGGAGCTGTGGAACTTTACCCACAAGACAACTATGGCGCACAGAGAGCAATTTCTTTCGGCCTGAATTTTCGGTTACTCCTCGTTCTGATTCACCCAATAGCCTACGGCAGGTGCTTTGGAACTTTACCCACAAGACGGTTATGGAGCACACAGAGAGCTCTTTTTTTCGGCCTACATTCCAGTTACTCCTCGTTTTAATTCCCCCAAAAGCCTACCGCAGGCTCTCCTTTCCTCTTGACCGAGCGCGGCGCATGACGACTCCATGCGCGCACGCGCCTTGACTTGGTCATCTTGCAGTTCGGCACGATACCCCATGGACGCTCCGACGCATTCGGAGAGCTCTTTTTTCAGCCTACATCTTATTTGCACCATGTTCGATACCCCAGGAGCCCACAGAAGGCTCGTTCAAATTTCGTCATTTTGCACGTGGCGCACGACGAACTCCTCGGACGGACGGGTAATGACGCCACCATGCGCCTCTGCTTTTTCACCTTCTTGCGGTACCAGAAAGACTTCTCCTTCGGTTTTGCTTCGTGGATTTTATTGACTCTGGACGACAGACTCGAATCCCCTTTCCCACATTGTTTTTGTGCTTTTTCACCCCGCTTCTCTGGTGCAATTTTCCAGTGCGACTTCCCGAATGCGACTCCCCAGTGCAACTTCCCGAGTGCGACTCCCCAGTGCGATTAGTTTTCTGAATTTCTCCATGGCTTCAAATAGTTCGGATGGAGCCACAAAAAAGATAGAATATATTATTTTATAAAGAATGACCCCAAAGTGATTTTCACGACTTGTTGAACGACAGTCAGCCAGGCCTACTGACATACTACCCCCATGGGGTCCTCCAACCTGCCACCGCTACCTCTCTCATTTACTCTTCAGCGTTTTCTGCTTCTCTCCATGCTCCACAATCTTCCTGTTGACAAACAAGCCTTTCCTCCTCCTGACACCCTCCATATACTTCTTAGCCAAATTCTCCTTATCCGCCAACTCGCCCAAATCCTCCAAGTCCTCTTCGGTAAACGGCACCCAAAAGGGATCCTGGTCGAGCATCTCAAAGCCGACAAAGACGAGCTGCGGCTGGGCTGCGCCGCTCGTGCGCTTACGCATCTCATCGCTGAAGCCGAACGCCTCGGCGACTGGCAGCAGCGCCGTGATGCTGAAGAAGGGCGTGCCCTCCTTCATGGCTTCCGACACAATGCGCCCGCGCCGCCGCGTCACGACGCCGTACACCCGGCCCAGCACCTCGGTCGACGCTTGAATCTCGCAACTGTACATGGCGAGTAGCATGCGTGGCGACCAGTCCAGGAAGCCCGTGTGGATACCGCTGCGCACCGTCTTGATGACTTCGCCCGTCAGCCGGCCCAGCGCGGCGCGGTTGAGCGTTGGGTCGTCGGTTGCGAGGCTGATAGATTCGATGGTCACGGCGATGCCTTGGACGGGCTCGTTGCAGAGCGGGCCTTGGTACGTGGCGAGTTGGAAGGCGTAGGCGATTTTGTCGCTGAAGTCGTGCAGGGTGATGTTTTCTTCGATGGAGGCGAGGACAGGGGCTTCGGTCTCAGGGTTGAGTCTGCAAATTGTTAGTACATGCCGAAAAGTGGAAATGTCTGGAGATGCTGACAGATGCGGTAGAGCGCCAGTCTTGTCGACAAGTAGGTTAGGGCCGGTTCTGCGAGGTCCAAAGGCGGCAATGTTGTCCACGGTGTCTTTCCACGTGTCCCTCTCCTTCTCAGGGGCTTTCTTGAACGCCTCCTGTAATTGTTTCTTCAGCTCACTTTCAGTAAGGACTTGGCCAGCCGCAAGGATATCCTCGAGCCCGGCCTTCTCCTCGACGCCTGCGTCAGCTCCTTCAGCTTCACCGTCTACATCACGTCCCTTGCTCCTCTCCACTTCCTTTGCTCTCCTCTCCGCGTTCAGTTTCTTCACAGCGCCGAAATTCTTCACCAGGACCTCCGTCACAGCGGCTGGCAAGGGCCTGACCCTCAATCGGATAGTGACATGCTTGCTTGTTGTGAGCGCCTCAACGGTACCCCTTGGCAAATCCTTCTCGCGCGGGGGATTCATTTCAGGTGCCGCGACGATGCTTTCTCTGTACGGCACAATGGGCGCGCCGGCCTGGACCTCGCACTTGGCGAAGCGCTCTCGCAGGTCCTTCAAGCAGCGCTCCAGATGAAGCTCGCCCGCCGTCAAAATGACATGCTCGCCCGACTCGAGCACCTCGAACTCGACGCACGGATCCGCCTGCTCAAGTAGCTTCAACCCGGCCACCATTTTCGACAGGTCCGTCGGGTTCTCTGGCTCCAATGCCACGCGCACAATGGGCTGTGCCAAAAGGCTCACGCCCGCGAGATTAGGCGCGCCTGGGAGCTGGGAGCAGAGCGTGCCATTTTTGAGGATGTGTCCAGCTAGGCCACCAATGCCGAACACGCATCCAGCTGGGACAGATGTTAGGGGCTCGAGACCGCGGCCCATGAGGAGGTACAGTGCAGTTACGGTGACGCGTTGGGGTCCAGGAGTAAGGGTAGGGCGCGCAGGGTTGGACTTGGGGCCCAAGACATAAACATCGTCGCCGACGGAGAGGGTGCCCGAGTAGATTCTTGCAAATCCAATCAAGTGCTCAGGGTCTTCCTTTTGCTCTTCCGACTGCTCATCACCTTGGGGACCATCCTCACTGATGACCGAGGTAGCTCCCAGCGCCTCAGTCATGGCAGACACCTCATCGTCATTAGCACCTCTTTGGAGTGCTTGGGTACGAGCAAACTCTGCGCGCTTCTTGCGGGCGAGCTCGCGAGCTTCTTCTGCGGACAACATTGCTCCTGTACGCTTCTTGTTCTCGGGAAGTTCAGACTGCGGTATGGCGACCATTTTGCTCACGTAGGCCACGACAGGTTCGTCCTTGTCCTTTTTAAATTCGACCATTGCATTGGTAATCTTTGGATCAACATGGTCGCCTCCAGGGGATTGATCAATGATGTCCTTCATGCGGGCTGCTTGAGCCACTGGAGGCGAGGGAAGATGCTCGATGACAGAGACCAGTACGGCTGTGGATAGAGGAAGCCAGGCGGCGAAAACGGCCGTGAGGATCGCACGAGGATCGCGAGCGCGCATCAGGTGGGGTGGGAGGTTAAGACCCAGGCCCTTGGTGATTTTCTCGAGCAGGGCAGGATCACTGGAGGAAAAGAATAAGCTTTTGTTTTATATTTTCAAGAGAATATCTACAGCATGAAGCATAGAGAGGGAAGTAAAATCCACGCACCCCTTCCCTTTGTCGCCACCTGTTGTGGCTTCGTAGACAGCCCACACTTGCTCCAGGACCAGCTGGACGAAGATGGGCTTCAAAGACCTTCCTTTCAAGTGCTTCGAGCTGAGGACCTTTTTGGTTTTGGGATCCAAGTAGAAATCTCCCCAGAGAACCTTTTCGAGTGCGGCACGCTTAATGCCAAGTTTTCTTTCATATAGAGCGGCAAATTGCTTGACGGTAAAGGCCCATCCATCTATGGCACTGCTGAAAATCACGTTATTTTTCTCAGGAGCAAAGTAGATGTCTTCGTCGTCCTTTTCCTCGTACGCAGCATCGGATGGCGCCTCGGATGCAAGTTCGTAGTCATCACCAGCGTCGGCGCGCTCTTGCGCCCTGGCATTGACGCGCTGGTCCATCTTTTCTCGCCATTTCAAGTCGTCTTCCATACGCTCACCTTGGAAAAAGCTACCCATGACGGCATTTATCTGCTCCAGCAACTTGCTGAGATGGGTGTACGCCTCTGCGGGGCTCATCTTCAACTCCGTGATCAACCTGTCCATTTTGTTGATGACGAGGAGGGGCTTGAGCTTTTCTACCCACGATTGGCGCAGTACCGTTACGGTTTGACTGCACACGCCTTCTACGGCATCCACGAGGACCACAGCACCGTCGCATAGCCGTGATGCAGTGGAGACTTCACTGCTAAAGTCAATGTGTCCGGGGGAATCTATCAGGTTTATCAAGTTTTCTTGCTTCACGGGCTCGGCGTCTGGTGATTGGCGGCGCATAAGCGAAAAGTACAGAGAAATGGCGGACGACTCCATGGTAATGCCTCGCAGTTGCTCGTCTGGTCGCGAATCAAGATAGCGGATTTTGCCAGCCAGTTTCGGCGAAATGATGCCGTTTGTGGCGATAAGGGCGTCAGTGAGCGAAGTTTTGCCATGGTCCTTGGATTCCAATCATGTCAGCGCGGACCAAGCACTGGATAGCGATCATGTTTCCAAAAAACGTACGACGTGGGCAAGGATGCAAATCTAGATAAGTCAGCAGCGAGTTTGAGAAGGAATGGGACTGACGTACGTTTCTAATGCCTTCCTGAGCCTGCTGCAAGGCCACGAGCTTCTCGGGGCCGACGACGGGCATGGCGAAGAGGCAGTCGAGTGGCAGTAGACTGGGAACGGGTGACCATGCACGAGTAGCGGGCGGTGGTGCAGCAGTAGTAGGTGTAGTTGCGGTGGGCGAGCGGGAATGAAAGGTGAAGGAATGACGGTAGTGGTTGCGATGGCGCGACGAGTCAATGGAGAAATAATTGTCGGCCTGGGTTCATGCCGTCACCGCCCCCCGCTGCCCATCCATTACCCCTTCAGCAACCATTTACTGCCACCACCACCGTCCTTTTCTCCCAACTCCGTGCACCTTCGATAGCCCCCGTCCCTCTGCGCAACTTCGTCGACAATTGGCGGTGCTGCGCGCCCGTTAGATCAACCAAGCTCCAAGCTTCAAGCTTAAGCGCCCTTGCCCGCGCATGCCTCTCTCGGCGCCCCTGGATCCGCTCGATTCCCGTTCGTCGAGCACGCGCCTCGCAGGCTCAGGAACAGCTTCACATTTACAATTTCGACCGGGACTGCGCTGGTCGCCCTGATACGGATTCCTTCAGCCATCAAGCTACCAAACCATACCTCGCCTCTCAGAATAAGAACCAACCCTGGTCACCACCATGGCCAATACCACCGCCCCTCCCCCAGCGCGACCGAGCACACCGCCAAATGCCAACATGAATATTACCACAGAGCGGGTCGCTGGTCCTTCGTCCTCGACCCAAGGCAAGTTCAAAGGACATCACTTGGGTCTCGGCATGTTTTCTCCGGTCAATCAGAATGGCAGCTTCGAGTTCGACAGGGTCCTCAAGTCGGGCGAGGTTATGAAGCGCACGAGGAAAACCAAGGTGCGCACACCACTAGCTCTGCTGTACAGCGACCCTGACCCACCATGTGAATAGAATTGGAAAACAGTCTATCTCGTCCTGCGTCCGCACACTCTTTCCATCTACAAAGATCGCGATGAGACTCGTCTACGCCATCAACTTGCCCTTTCCGAGCTTACCGCCGTCGCACGCCAACGAGACTCCGCAAAGAGAGCAAAGCACGTTTTCGGCCTCTTCTCCCCATCGCGCAACTTTCACTTGGCTGCCCTTTCGGACAATGATGCGCAGGATTGGGTTGAACTCATCCGGCGCGAGTCACGCATCGACGAGGAAGAAGTTGGGATGAACTTGAATAATCCACAGAGCCACAATACGGAGAGAGGTCGCAGCACGTACAGGAAGCTGCGAGAGCAGATGCTTTCGAGCTCATCCGAGGGAGAAGGCTTCGCGCGACCACCGAGTGCTGTGAAACCAGAGGGCTTGCACAGCGCGCGTCGACCGTCCCACAATCTCGCCTACTCCGGTAATGAGCAAGCTTCCTTCTCCGACTTCTCAGACACGCCTGTTCCGTCAGGCTTCCGCGACTCGACACTTTCGTTTTCGCAGCCCAACGATGCAAACACCGCCTATGACAGTTCGGGTGGTAGGCCAAGCTTGGCGCATAATATTAGCCAAATGAGCGCCCTAAATAGCGCCATCCATGGAAGCAGCCCACCCAACCAAAGACCAGATGAGGAGCGCGTTGTGTGCCAAGGATGGCTGTACATTCTCAAATCTAAAGGTGGAGTGCGACAGTGGAAGAAGCTGTGGGCGGTGCTACGTCCAAGAGCGCTAGGCCTTTACAAGAATGAAGAGGTTTGGCTTCATCCTTCAACTTTTCGATCTAGACACTTATCCAACGTTTTACAGGAGTACTCTGCGACGCTAATCTTGCCGTTCGCGTCTCTCCTCAACGCCGTGGAAATCGATCCTATTTCCAAATCCAAGCGGTTCTGCCTCCAGCTCATCGCCGAAGAGCGCAACTATCGCTTTTGCGCACCGGACGAAGACGCGCTTGCTAAATGGCTAGGCTCGCTCAAGTCGCTTCTAGCAAAGCGCAAAGAAGTTGAGCTCCAACGGCAAGCGGCAGCCGTTGCCGCGGCGGAAAGGAAAAAGGAGCGCAGCGCCGTTGCTGCCGCAACAGCCGTGGCCGCGGGCGTGGTCACCCAGCAGCAAAACAGCGTTGGAGTCACCAACGGATCATCCAGTGCCAGTGCCAGCACGACAATGGTCAACGTGTTGGTGAGCCCAGGGCCGTTGCCAGGTACAGCAATGGCGACGCTGCCAGCCAAAACTGGGAGTGGCGCAGGCATGCCAAGTCACTACAGCAGGCGGAGTGTCAGTGGTGGAAGCATCACTGCCATGACCGGGAGGGGGTCGAGTGCTCCGCCAACGCCCGCGCCCGGATTCTTGCCGGTGAGGTGACTCGCTGCAGAGATGGGCGCCAAAGGGTGAGCTGAGCACAAGACGGGCGGATTGGTTGAAAATGGAAATCATACTTCAACTTCGGGCAGTCACTCGACATGGCAAACCGTACTACCAACGACATAACAAAGCGGCATTAACGATTGGAATTTGAGCCTTTTGGCCCACCCGACATGCGCGCGCGCAGACACCACCAGCACGAAAACAACGACCGTCAATTGGCCAGACACAAACGGCCATCAGATTAACTACTGTGCAGTAAGTTTGGAGCGCCTCGACCGCGGGCACTTCAAGTCATCTTGTTTCTTGAATTCTTTTGCAACCACAGCCTCTTCCTATATCACTTTTACAACTCTTTGCAAGCCCCGATGCTACGGGCTCTCCTACAGCCATTACTGTTTTCTTTTGTATCCATCTGTCGGCGTTTCTTAGCGTCCATCTGTTTTATTGCTTACCGTCCCATCAGCGAAGGCAAAAAAAAAGCTTCAACTGCAGTCTTTTCCTTGCGACCCCCTTTCCCTTGTATCGACCTCCACTGTACGATAGAGATACCACCAACCACCTTTTCTTTTTATTTGTGGTCGCTCTTGCTAACTTTGAGCTTTTCGTTTTTTGTCATGTCTGCGTCTGCGTCTCTGTCTGTCTCGTTTGCATTGCTTGTTGCCGTTGTCTACTTTTGCTGGTTCCCTGGCGCGTGCGTTGTTGCTGTTGAGTGGGAGGAGCGCGCTTTTTGGGTTTGCCGCTCTGGCTGTGCCTTTTGGTCGGTACAATACAAAAGAAAGATCGATGGCTCTCATGGCTCCGGTCGTCTTGCCTACCCAGTATCATCACCCAATCCCATCGACCACGGCTTTGTCGCTCGCACGTTTGGCTGCTTGCTATCCCGGTCTGAGTTTTTTGTTGTTCGAACGTGCTTTGGGCTGCTGGCTGTACCACTTACTGCTCTACTTGAAAGCCTTTCTTTCTGTCCCTCCGTCGTGTAAATCATTCAATCGAGCACCTGCTTGCGCACGTTTTGTGCGTCGCCCATCCGCTTCGCTTGTGATGATGATGACCGTAGCTTGTCCGCGCGCTCTTGGCTTAACTTCACGTGTGTTGGTGTGTGCATGTGCAGCGATGCCTTGTATCGTCAATCTCGCTCAAATTGCCATTCTTCGTGTCTTGTCTACCTGCATTCGGTCTACCTACATTCCATCAAACCATGCCTTTTGCCTGCCCGTAGTGGTTGCCGTTTAGCGCCGGCTCTGTTTGCGGCCACCGGTGTACGTGTCTCAAATGTCGTCGCTCCAACAAAAGCAATAATGGCAGCGGCAGCAGCAGCAGAAACCGCCTGTTTGTACAACTACCTGCTTTTTGGAGTGGCGAGGAAACGGGAAGGCAAGGTCATTTTATCTGTTATCATATGACTGCAGACTCAAGCACCGAACCGAACCAAACCCAGGCGGTGTGGTCGGTCTGTAGATGGATGCGCTAGGGTAGCAGACTAAACAATCATCGAGTGAAAATTCCCTGACGGTCTCGACTGAATTCACCACACAATCTTAGTTCGTGGTCGGGAATACCATCCAGATCTTGAAAGCTACGAATCTACAATTGACCCATCGTCAGATGCGCTGAGCTCTCGTACGGGTCCCACGACGCTCCATCTCCACGACTCTCACGGGAGCAACAAGTCAGGTAGGCAGACGTGGCACCAATACTAGCATGGACTTTACTTATTGGATGTCCAATACTTCCCTCTCACGCAGAACCTCCAGCAGAACCAAAGAGACAAAGAAGAGTCGAGTAGAGAAATCATGCCAACCAACCATCCATCCATAACTCAGGATATCAATGCCACTCGCTATCCATGGTCCGTAGCCGCGATCATGCACCCGCACTCCGAGTCAACCTCGGATGAGGGATTTTTGCACCAATTTTTGGAAAGAGGCAAAAAAGAGACCAATGATGCAAAAACCTCGCCGTAACCCTCTGTATTCCTGGCTGGCCTGCATTCGTCACCACCCCATTTTCGTCGCTCCTGCACGATGACGTCAAAACACGGAGAACCACCGTGCTTGGATCCATTGCAGCTTAGTAGCGAGGCGGGTATCCACCCTGCTGGGGCGGGTATCCAGGCTGTCCAGGGGGCGGGCGGCCGTACTGGCCTCCCTGCGGCGGCGCACCGTATTGACCTGGAGGAGGAGCTCCGTAGCCGCCCTGGGGATTGTAGCCTTGAGGAGGCTGGCCGTACTGGCCCTTGGTAAATGTCAGCAGCTGTCTGGTAGTAGCAACAAGGTTTGGTTTATGCATACCGGAGGCGGAGCACCGTAGCCACCCTGGGGCGCGCCATACTGGCCCGGAGGAGGAGCACCGTATCCGCCTGGGCCGCCCGGAGGTGGAGCATTGCTCTTCTCATCCTGGCGATCGTATGACCTGTCAATCGCGCCGAGAAGGAGCTTGACGAGCCACAGTTCCGGAGTGAGGTCGACGGGTGGGTTGGCGCGTGCCATTTCGGCCGACTCGTTTTCAAAGTTGGACGTGCAGTCAACGAGGTGACCGACTATGGGATCCTCGTCCAACTTGGACAAGAACTCGCGAGCCTTTTCGTCATTGCCAACCTGGGCGAACTGAAACTTGATGGCACCAGGACCATACTGCGGCATGCGGCTAACCTCCGCAGTAGCACTCTTGATGGTCTCGAAAACGGCATTTTGCGGCTCGCCGGCGGGCTGTCCGTCAGTGATGGTGATGACCAAGACTGGCTTCCGGAGCTGTCCAGAGCGCGCGTTGCGAATGATCTCGTCAATGACACGCTCCTTGAGATGGGTTCCCATCGGAGTCAGGCCCTTGAACTGGATCTGCGACATGAGCTGATCGACCTGCTGTGGGGTCTTGATATGCTCAGTGACTTGCTGAGGAGGCAGCGAGTTCATGAAGCGGACGGAAATGCCATCGTCATCAAACAGAGTGGCGGCGTACGCGACGCGCTCGAGGATAAGCTTAAGATCCTTGATGCGTTCACCACCCTCCTCAAACTGCATGGAGCCACTGTCGTCGATGTAGAGCATAATGTCGAAAAGACCAAGCCTCACAATGTCGTTTCCAATCTCCATGGGCAGGCGCCAGCGCTGGCACAGCTGCGCGACCTGGCCGCCTGCGCGAGCCGCAATCTGGTCTAGGGCCGGGGAGTTTGGCGGGTAAAAGTTTTGCAGCTGATTCTCCTGGATGGCGGCACTGAGCGTCTGCTTAAAGGCCTGGATCTGAGCTGGAGTAGCTTGCGGGGGAGGACCTCCGGGCGTAGGTGCACCATAGCCGCCCTGGCCCGGTGGAGGACCTTGAGGAGGGTAGCCCTGCTGGCCCTGTCATTTGTTGGGTTAGCAAAAATCTCCTCAAAATTATGTGTGGTAACTGTGCGCCCGACGAACATATCCATATCCAGAGTTGAAAGTTTGACCATAGGATTGTTGGGGGGGAGCCTGGCCATAGGGGTCTGCGCGAGGTGGGGGCGGAGGTTGTCCATAGGGCTGAGGCGTTTGGGAAGGCTGTCCATAAGGCTGAGGTGATTGTCCGTAACCATGCTGCGGTGTTGGAGACTGGCTGTACGGAGTCTGCCCTGCAGGCCTTATCCCAGTCGGCCCTGACGAAGGAGGAGGTGGCGGCGGCCTTGAGTACATTCCCTGTTGTTGGCCATAAGGCGATTGAGGAGGACGCTGGCCGTAGGGCGACTGCGGAGCTTGACCATATGGTGGTTGCGCAGGCTGACCGTAAGAGGGAGCAGGCGAAGGGGTGGGATGGCTCTGGTAAGGCGTGGGTTGTGAGTAAGGAGAAGGGTTGTAGCCAGGCTGCTGAGGTTGCTGAGGATGTGGAGGCTGATTCGGAGCGCCATAGCCATAACCGCCCGGGTACGACTGATATCCCGCCATGGTGAAAGTCGGGGAACCAGCAGTTGGTGGGTCAGACGTCGAGGCGTTCCGGAGAGGTGGTCGTGCTATCTAGTTGCAGGTGCGGCTCGTTCCTGGGCTTCGCTTAGGATGGAGGGCGAGGCTCGGGAGTGACGTCGAGGGCGGGATGACGAAAGACAGGGACAAACAAAAAAGGACCGCATGAAAAATGTAGTGAAATGAGCTTACAGGAGGAAGGCCACCGGACGCTCCGGGGTATGGCTGATAAGAGGGCGCGCCAGGCTGTGCTCGACATTAGCGTACGTGTCGCAACGCGCAGCAGCAGCAGCAGTAGTAGCAGCAGCAGCAGCAGTAGCAACAAGGCAGCAGCAGGAGGACTGGGACGGGCGTGGCGACTCACATATGCGCCACCAGCAGCGCCAGGAGGAGGGCCAGCGGCGGCGAGTTTGGAAGCAAGCTATTCGAAACCACAAGTCAGCCTGGTGCCGACAAGATGACGTCGACAGCTGGGTAACGAGGGGCAGATGCTGGAGCTTCCCGGGGCAGATTGAAGGTGACGCTGAGGCTCAGGCGAGAGTCCAAGGCAACTTCATGAGCCGAGCTCGGAGGGAATGGTATGCTTACACCCATGGCTGCGAGACTCGAGAAGACGGTGAGGGCTGAGGAGAGAGTCAGTTGAGGGAATAGAGAGGCAGAGTTGTTGGTGTAGTAGTAGTAGTAGTAGTAGTAGTAGTAGTAGTAGTAGCAGTAGTAGCAGTAGTAGCAGTAGTAGCAGCAGCAGTTGAGGGAGATGGAATATATGGAACGCAGGAAGCTGAGGCTGCCAGGCTGTAAGGCTGCAAGGCTGCAAGACTGCCCCGTCGCTGTCGCCTGTCGACCGAAGATGACACCCCTGGTTGTTCCGCCGCTAGTCCTCTTTGGGACAAATGCATACGCGCCCTGCACCGCCACGCCTGCGCCAACCCCAGCGTGCTTCCGTGC